>JAWNNO010002756.1:0-45845 GCA_035044985.1 Lordiphosa fenestrarum
TTTGTAGAAGAGCGATTTGAAGCTTTTCACTCCAGCTTCCCAGAGTCCACCCATGTGAGGCGCCCCGGGAGGGATAAAACGCCACACCAAATTGTGATGGCTATATGCGGAAACGATCTGCGCCTTTGTAGCTTGAATGAAATCATCTGCTAGGGCCCTGGAAGCTCCCACAAAGTTCTTCCCGTTGTCGGAATGGATTTGATGTGGGCAGCCTCGCCTTGCTGCAAACCTCGCAAAGGCTTCTAGAAACTTTTCTGTGGTCAAGTCGGATGTGACTTCCAAGTGTATGGCCTTAGTGCTAAAACACACGAATACACACACATACCCTTTTGTGATTCGGCAGGCCCGTCCAGTGAAACTTTTGATCTCAAAGGGACCGGCATAATCAATCCCGGTATATGTAAAGGGCCTGGAATATGTTACCCTTTCGGAAGGAAAATCACCCATCAGTTGTGTCTGGAGTTTCTTTTTGTGGATGACGCAGACCTTGCAGGAAGAGATGATGGCCTTGACTACATTACGTAGTCTGGGGATCCAATACTTGGACCTTATAAGCCGTACTACTAGCTGGTTTCCCCCATGTAGGGATATCTGATGAGTAAATTTTACGAGCAGCCGTGCCAGCGGACTCGTGGCTGGTAGTAATATCGGATGACGCTCATTATAGGTCATTGACTCCGAAGATTGGACTCTGCCACATGCTCGTAAGATGCCATTCTTGTCTAGGAATGGATTCATATTTAGGAGGGAGCTAGATGAGACTAGGGGCTTCTTCTTTAGAAGGCAGGAATATTCCTCAGAATAATACGCCTTTTGGCTGGCTATAATGATGGTTCGTAGCACAATTTCTAGCTCAGAATTACTCAGCTGCTCTGAAGAAGGGGCGCCAACTCGCCTGCAACGATTTATAAAGCGGAAGACATAACTCAGCACACGCAACGCTCGTCCGAGGTCAGAAAATCGGACGAGAATGTCGGAAGATGACGTTATGGCTGCGTGTGACTTGATGGTTCGTTGCT
Source organism: Lordiphosa fenestrarum (assembly GCA_035044985.1). Lineage (NCBI taxonomy): Eukaryota > Metazoa > Arthropoda > Insecta > Diptera > Drosophilidae > Lordiphosa > Lordiphosa fenestrarum. The sequence goes on from JAWNNO010002756.1 coordinate 1,020, forward strand.
CAAGATTTGTTTCCGGAAGTGAGCTAGCTGAAGACACCCAATTTTCTTGGGGCGATTTGAGCCATTCGGGTCCATGCTACCACATATTATTGCCCACTAAGTCTGCAGCACCCATGCCTCTACTTGCCAGGTCAGCTGGATTGTCCTCGGAACGGACATGGTTCCACCTATCTAGGGTGCTACAACGCGCTATTTTGGCAACACGATTGGCCACGAAAGTGGTCCAGTCACATGGAGGCTTGTTTAACCAAGCAAGCACGATCGTCGAGTCTGTCCAGAAGAAGATCTCGCACGATCCAAACGGAAGCTGAGGAACAATTACCGCTGAGAGTTCAGCCAGAAGGACTGCTCCACACAACTCAAGCCGTGGCAATGAGATCGTTTTGACTGGAGCCACTCGTGTCTTAGCAGTCAGCAGGATGCAGGTAATGCCTTGCTCTAGTTCCACACGAACATAAAGAGCGGCGCCATATGCGCGCTGGGAGGCGTCACAGAAGCCATGAAGTTGGATTCTTGCTTTTGGCTTCACATGTACCCATCGAGGGATTTGGATTTGATTGACAAAAGGAAAACTATGCAGAAAACTTTGCCAAGTTTGGAGAAGATCGCTAGGAAGGTAATCATCCCATCCTAGTTGCGTTAGCCAGATTTCTTGCATGAATATCTTGGCTTGAACGACAAAAGGAGCCAGCCAGCCTGCCGGATCGAACAACTTTGCGATTTGGGATAGAACTTCTCGCTTTGTGTACCTATTCTTCGATTCAATTTTGGAGACTGCAAAGTAAAACTCATCGGTGGTAGCTCGCCACCGAATCCCTAATGTTTCCGCTGTGCTCGCATCCTCGAGCTCAAGGAAATCTGCATGAAGGAGATGCTCTGTGGGTATTGCCCTTAGTACGCTCTTTTGATTGGACGTCCACTTTCTTAAGGGAAAGCCAGCTGAGCTAAGGGCGTCTTGCAGTTCGCGGATCATTGCGATTGCAGTTTGCTCTGTATGGGCACCTGCCAGCACGTCGTCAACGTACATAGCTGACCTTATAATTTCACTTGCTAGCGGATATTGTTGTTCAACATCGCTTGCGAGCTGTTGGAGAACTCGAAGCGCGAGGAATGGAGCGCAATTGATTCCAAAGGTAACCGTACTAAGCTCGTAGTCACCCAGCTCACCATTATGGTCTCGGAACAAAATCCTTTGGAAGGGCGTATGCTGCGGATTAACCAGTATTTGGCGATACATTTTGGTAATGTCTGCGTTAAAGACGAATTAAAAACAACGCCACCGTAAGAGCTGGAGTGTTAAATCGGCTTGGAGTACCGGCCCTGGATAGAGAGTATCGTTTAAGCTTACTCCATTGGTGCTTTTGCAGGATGCATTGAACACAACACGCACCTGCGTAGTTGTGCTGTCTGGTTTGAACACAGCATGATGGGGTAAATAGAAATTTTGGGAACTCCCATTCGGTGAGACTTGACGCATATGACCCAGATCGAGATATTCCTGAAGTACTGAGTCGTACTGGGCCTTCAACTGTTCATCCCTTTTCAAACGAGCTTCGTTTTTAAGGAACTGCGACAGTGCTATGGATCTGGAGTGCCCTAGGTCAATATGTTTTGGGTTCCGGAAAGGAAGAGAAACCATATATCGACCCGAGTCAATTCTTTGCGTTGTCTGCAAAAAGTATTCTTCACACTTTGCATCGGATTCTTTCACCGGTCGTACCGGTAGGTCCTCCACCTCCCAAAACTTTGTGAGCAGGTTGTCTAGAGGATCCTCCGTACTGAGAGAGACTTGCGTTGAGAAAGATGCAATGGATTTGGCAGTGTGCGTTGGAACTGGGCCAGTAATCACCCAGCCAAAGATGGTCTCTTGTCCCAATAGAGTTCCACAGATATTGGCTTTAAAACCACTAAGGAGTATTGATGGGAGGATATCAGCACCAATAAGCACGTCAATCGATGAGCTTTTTGAAAAGGAGGGGTCTGCCAGTTGGATATCTGGTAGATTTCGTAAGGAGTTGGCAGGAATCGTACACGATGGTAAGTTGCCTGCTAGGCGTGGAAGAACATACGCCGAAGCTTCGATAAGCATTCGTGTTCGAGTGGGAGAGCTTAAAACGAGGTGACAAAGCTTTTGAGTTTGGGCTGCAACCGTTTGGTTCAGCCCGGAAACCTGCGCTTGCACAATCTGGAACGGTAATTTGATTGTTTTAAACAACCGCTCGGAGATAAAGGTACCCTCGGAGCCCGAGTCGATTAACGCTCGTGCCGTGTAAGCAGTACCTTGATGCATCACGTTAATGAGAGCGGTGCCTAAAAGAACGCCTTGTGTGTTGGAAACAAAGTAATTCTGAACGTTTGATTGCGAAGTCGGAGTGGACTGTATAGACGATGCATGACTTGTAGAGGGAATTGATGCGGAAGGAGCTGAAGGGCTGTCACCACGATGAAGCAGTGTGTTGTGACGAGCCTTGCACGTGTAGCAGTTATGCGCACTCGTGCACTCACGTACTTGGTGTCCTCTCGCAAAACAATTCAGACATAATTTTTGAAGACGGATACAATTGGATCTCTCTTGGATTGTCATTTGGAGGAAGCGGGGGCATACACGAATCGGATGATTCTCTTTGGAGCAGACCTTGCATGTCTGCGGTTTGACATGTACCTTTGTCTCAAAGGTGTTCAGTTTTTTGGAGGGAGGAGGATTAAAGCGAGCAGGCCGTGCTGCCTGTGCTTTTGACGCTGGTTTTGCGTCTTCGATCGCTTCTAGGGTGCGTGAACGCGCACTAAGGAAACTATTCATTTCGTTCCACGCTGGAATTTCAGTATTGTCGGATAATGACTGTTCCCACAAGGATAAAGTCAGTTTAGGCAGTTTGGAGGTGCAGAAAAATACAAGTAGGCAATCCCAATTTTCTGTTGAAATTGCGGAGGTTTCAAGAGCTGTCAAGCAGCTCTGGATGGTACTCTGCAGTTCCTTTATAGCGGTGCCTGACTCAACGGTCACCTCGGATAAACTAAAAAGGATTTTTAGCTGGCTGTTTACTAAGAGGCGTTTGTTCTCAAATCGCTCTTGTAAAGCTTTCCAAGCGGACGCGAAACCATCGTTGGTAAGAGGGGACTTGGCTACTATAGTCCTTGCTTCACCAGTGGTTTTGGCATTTAAATGGTAAAGTTTTTCCACTGGTGTAAGTCTGGGATTATTGACATAGATAGCCGAAAACAGATCCCGGAAAGTTGGCCATCGCAAATAGTCTCCACTAAACACCTCAGTGTCACATGGCGGAAGATTGCAGCCCCTGGAGGCGGGGCTACTTGTCGAAGCTTGCGTAGTTGTTCTTACCAATGCAGAGGCTTCTTCTATTTGGTCAGTCAGTTTAGCGGCACAGCGTTCGTAAACGGAATAGCAGTGATCGTACTTGGCTTGCAAGACCCGAACGTCGTCACTGCATGAATCGGCAACACTTAGAGCTGCGTAACAAAGGTCATATTCACGTTCTACTTTCTCCCAAAAATTCAAAACTTGATTGTGACGGACCTTCAGAACGGACAACGTCACATCCGTAGTCGATGGAGAGTCTATTTTTGCCTCAAATTGGCTTAGCCTGTCGCTAGCGGCTATAAATGATCTCAGCGCCATTTGATCTGGATTTGGGGAACTTGGTGCTGTACGCCGAGTGACTCGCGGAGTAAAATCAGCCGATTTTGTTTTTAGAGTTCCTCTGGAGTCTGTTTTCGGGGGAAGAGACGAAGCTGGTCGTTTATCTTTCGTAATGGGAGACGATGATCGTTGGGATTCACGATCGGATGGTACTTTAAGCAGTTTCCTGTCTCCTGAGTCACTCATTCGAATGTTAAATCCTCGAAAGAGTCTTTAATAGGGAGCAAATGTGTACCAAAAATAATTAAAAAATGCTTCAAAGTTATATTAATTTTAATAAATATAACTTTAATATGGGAGAAAGGAACGATTGGAATCGGAACAACAATTTATTTGAACTGGTCTCCTTTGGTAGAAAATGGAAATTTTGTGAGAATATAAATTTGTATGTAAATATTTCAGTGTATAGCTTTGTGTATTTTATATAATTTTGAGGAATGGAAGTGGCTAATATGGATGACAAATTACGAATTTTATTTATTATTACCAATTTAACAAAGACAGGAAGCGCATCTATGCGTTTTTAATGTTGAGAAAAAAAACGATGGAAACAGATCAAATCAAATACGATTTCGATAGAAATGTTATCGATCTGCATAACATTCATATGTATGGGGAAGAAAAAGGTAAACAAATAAAATAATATTTAATGCAGCAATAAGAAACAGTTTATTTATATGCAGCTGAAAACAATTAAAATGTGATGGAGTGAACAGCAACTGATGTATGAGCTGGTCGGATTATTGGAATCTTCGCTTGTGGTATGCGGTTATGTGCGCAAATGCAGCAATGCATTTACATACATATGTATGGATCACTTCAAAATTAATAAATAATTATTTTTGCATGGACAAACAAAAAACGCCAAGTGTTGCTGTTCCTCGGGAATTTTGGCATTTGATTTGTGCAGCTTCAGTTGATGCCGGTGACTTCTGGATGTTTATCTTGTCGGCGCCAACTGTGTGGGTTTGTGTGTGTGTGTATGTGTTTGTATGCCAAGGAATATTTTAATTAATTAATGACAATGTCTTCAAAAACAGAGCCAAATATTCGCTGGAGCTGACAGGTTACTGTCAGCGGAAAAAGTTCGACGGAGGAGGTTTTCCTTTGGCACAAATTTTCTGGATTGATGGTCATGATGTGTGCATACATATGTATGCACTAAACTTTTGGAGTGGACAAAAACTTTACATACACAAATACATATATATTTAAGCAAATTGGAACAGTTGCCTTAATCAATGTGAGGGCCAGAAAGGCGTAGCAAAAAAATGAATTGGCAATTCGAAGTGGAGAGGAAATATATATATATATATATGTGTGTGCAAGTATGTATGGAATTTTTTTTTGGAAAAAAAGATGGCGGAAGTTGCACTTAACTTGCCGGGTTTGGAGGATCCACCGATGCTTGCTGGGGCGAGAGGATAATATCCTTGAATATCCTTTGATATCCGGCTCGAAGGACCAATGAAATGTTGAGGGGTGACTTCTTCCAAAGATGTGGTCTTCTGGTCGAAAACGGGGGTGACTTTTCACTATAATAATTTATAAGGGTAATTTGTAAGGGTAATTCCGCACAAAAACTTAAGCGTGACTTGGTAGCTTCAACTGGTTTCTCAGAGTGACCATATATTTCGATAGGTTTCGTTCATCTTGATACAACTTATGGCCATAAAACTAATTCGAATTCTAAGCTTAAATCTCTACGATGAGGTTGGGACGATGGGAATGAGTCGAAACTAATCAGTATGCAACGTTGTTTATAACATTTATAGCTCTGCCATTAATTATCCGATCTTTTTGAAAGTTTTAGAGATTGTTGGTATTGGGCATATACACTACACTGCAAAATGTGAAGTTAATAGCACAATGGCGGAAACAAACCTGATCGGCGTGCAGTCAATAGAAGCCTACATTTAAAATTTGGATGCTCCAGGTCTTGAGTCTCTGTTTTTGAGATCTAGGTGTTCATACAGATGGATGGACAGACGGACAGACGGACATGGCTATATCGCCTCGGCTATTGATGCTGATCAAGAATAGTGTTTCCGCTGCCAACCGAATTCCAGGCCGACACATGCAAAATAGAACATGCGATAATAATGACTACGCGTAACAAGTTTGAAACCATGAAATAATTAAATCCTAAGTTTATTAGCCCTGGAATAAATAAAGGTTTATAAGCAGTACTAGAATTTGAATAGTTCATTGTATGTGATCGGAAAAAAACAGACCGAAATCATATTTTTCTCTGTTTAAAAATAGATGCAGCTGCAGTATATGAGATGTATAAGAGGTATGGCATGTATGGGATATAAACTTCTCATACTTACAGGCAGATTAGGTATATTTTCAATTTTTGCCACAGCTTTGAAGATAGATGATTCGTACCTTCTGGACATATTTAGAATTCAGGACCATATACCGATCTGGATAAGAAGAGATTGGATAAACGGTAGTCGTGTTATGAGGAAAAACAAAATTATGCTTGGTGACACCGCCCGCAGAGGCGATGGGCTGCACTACACACACCCCACCACAATCTTTGGGAGGTACAGAGTGTATTATAGTCGGTCTTGATCGACTTTCTAACTTGTTTATCCCATTAGGATACGAGTTGTTTCTATTTTAAAATGGAAAGCTCGATTTTGATTTTAGACCCATGGTTTCTTGGGCAAACCTTCTTAGAAATTCATCGTAGATGACGATTTTGACAACCGCTTGGTGCATTTTTTTTAGTCCATACAAACTGACCCACTCTAATGTACAATGTACATTAGAGCGTACCTGCCTTGTATGAAAAACATTTTTATTCTACTTCTTTGAGGCGCATGGCTCCAAAAATTCAGAATATTTTATAGAGAATTAAAAGAAAATCCAAAATCAGATATCCTAAGGTTTAATGGTGCCGATGAAGCTTTAAAGTTTCCAATTTCCCCGTAATATATTTTTGAATTATTAATGTAGGCAGAGACCTTTTTTAAAAATGTCCAAAAAATTATTCAAATACTTCATAAATTGGGAAGCTAGTAACACGATGGGAGGGCACCAAATTAATGATTCTTCCGAATGTAAAATGCTTTGAATTTTCTCTTATAATAACTTCTTCTTTATCTTAGTTGAGTACTTTGAACAAATATCCAGAAACCCCATGCTTGCAGATTAGATTCTGACAAAATTCAATTGACGATATTAACTTCAGTAAATTACAATAGTTATGCAATCTAAACAACTTTCCTTAGTCATATACTCATGGAATTTTTTACCTTTTATGAGAAATTTAAAAGAGAATTATCTGGTTGGGTTTGTGAAATAGGCCCTCGTCTAAGAAAATTTCTCATTAATAGGAGTCTTCCGTGCAGTGGTGCTTAATGGTTAAGAGCTTAATCTAGACCATTCTATCGCTGGTCATTAAAAACAGCCGAAATAAAATTATATTAGGGTATAATTTATAATAAATATAGTTTTATTTTGTAATAATATGAATATAAATATAAATTCATTATGATTTGTCAAACTTCGTCAGGTCGTCAAATCAACGTTCTCAAAATAGTTTCACGTTGAAAGACAGTACTTTCCTCGTTCTTTTATTCTTAGTTTCAAGATTTGTTAACTTCTGAAAAGAAAAGAGCATGTGGGCAAGGCAAACATCTTCAAGTTCTAAATACTGCCGACATCTTTTTAAATATTAAACCAGCTCATCCCTGAAGATACCGGTAGGCACCCCAAAAAATTACAAAATGCAGTTAGTTTGGTCTTGAACGGAATAACGAAGCTAGTTTCAAGGTCGAAACAGTGCCACCGCTGGTATAAATCCATGTTTTTGGTGCGTTTTCCCAGAAGTGCATCACTGTCATATAGTTGGATAGCAGCTTGTTAGCAACAAAGCAAGGACGTGTACTGTTGAACAGTGCATTTCCCAAATCCATGGCAGATCCCAGATTAAATGACACATCAGGAAGCCCTTCTACATATTGCATGGATGCAATTAATCACAAATTTGGCGCCCTCCGATTGTGTTGCTAGCCTTACAATTTGTGAAATATTTGAATATTTTTTCGACATTTTGGTAAAAGGTCTCTGCCTACATTGATGATTCAAAAATAAATTTCGGGGAATTTGGAAACTTTGAAGACTCATCGGCAACATTAAACCCTAAGATAAAGATCTTTTTTCGAACTAATTTGTTTTTGGTTTTTGTTGGTTGTTTTTATACCCTTGCAAAGGGTATTATAATTTTGCCCAGAAGTTTGCAACGCATAGAAATATTCATTTTCGACCCCATAAACTATATATAGTCTTGATCAGGGTGACGAGCTGAGTCGATTGAGCTTTGTCCGTCCGTCTGTCTGTCTGTTTGTTTCTACGCGAACTAGTCTCTCAGTTTTAAAGCTATCGAGCTGAAATTTTGCACAGAGTCTTCTTTTTGCTGCACACTACTAATATGTCGGAACCGACCGGATCGGATGACTATATCTCAGAAAAACTTTTTTCTTTTCAATGGAAACGTCTCCAAACTTTGCAATCGTAGGTTTTCTATGTTTTTCTATAATTCTACCAAGCTTAATTAAAATCGGACAACTATATGGTATAGCTGCCATACAAAAGATAGGTCTGAAAAACAGTCATTGTTAGAAACTCTTTTTTGTTTTTAATGGTAGCATCCTGCAAAATTTGTATTTGTTTGTTTCACACGCACAATTTTACAAATTTTTGGCAAAATCGGATGAGTATTTCGTATAGCTCCCATTCGTATGGAACGAACAATCGGTCTGAAAATGGGAAAAGAGTTTTTTTTGAAAATATTTAAGCGAGCACTTACAAGGGTATAAAAACTTCGGCATAGACGAAGTTAACTTAGCTTTTTCTTTTTTTTGTTGCTTTGCTTGGTTCTGTTTTTTATTTTTATCCTACATCTTTTGATTAAGGGATTCTAATTAAATATGTATGAGTGGGTTTTAATGTTTAGAAGGAATCAAGAATCTCCCCACAGGTTGGTTGCTATCTGATGCCAGAGAGTCCCAAGCGACAAGTCCCCCGCAGTTTTCTCTCCCTCAATTCAATGAGGCTTTTCTGGAAGCTTGTATTACATTCATCAGGCACAGATAGGGAGCGGAATCACTTTTAAGGTTTCGTAACATCGGTGCGGTCTATATAGACATAGGACATTCGAAAAATCTTGCGCTATCGCTCGCTATCCGAAAATAGGAAGTATTTCTACATATAGAGCAAACGATGGTGTGCGCTTGGGATTGGGGGAATGAATATCGAAAATGTCTCAAACAATACAGTTGGAGCAGGTGCCGGCTAGCATCGATATGCTTTTTAGTGGCCAAATCCCAATACATGAGATGCTTTGATCAGCGCAATATGTTAGTCCTCCACGAAGTTGTTTAAACTTTAAAGTCTTAAGAGTATGTTTAATCATTTTATTTGGTATCTTCCCCTATGCTTTGCACACTATAGTTTACATCAGAGCAACCTTTTGAAAACATGAAAACATTTTGTTTGAAGTCGACGCCAACTACAAACATATATAAAGTTGAAAGGCAACACTGCGTATGAGTAATATCAAAAACTTTGGAGACCCGGCACATCTATAGATCATAATTTTTTGAAGTTTTTTTTTTGCGCCCTAATGCACATACATATTTATACATAATGTACATACGAATGTATGTATGTAAAACAAATAAGTCAATTTACGAACATACGATAAGCGCCTTTTAGAATCTGCGAGATTTTCGTGCAAGTCATTTTACAGAGGGTGCTTGAATTTTACGCCTTTAATGAAAAACGGCAAGAAAATCTTACATCGTGTAAAGAACGTCTTAAGATTCCGTCTTTGCGTTACAGACATCTGACCAAAATTACAATGCGCTTTGCAAAAGTAAAAAAATAGAGGAAAGTTATCATCGGCTCGATCGAAGTTTGTATACCCTTGCAGCACGTTTTTAACTAATTTGAAGGACATGTCCACTGATAACAAACAAGTTTTTTTCCCAATAAGACTACTATTCTGCCTCTACTTTTGTATGACAGCTCAATATAATACCATATAAATGTACGATTTCGACCAAATTTGGCAGAATTATGGAAAAGCATTAAAAACTAGTGAATACAGAGTTTGGAGACGTTTGCATTAAAAACAAAAAAAGGTTTTCTCACTAGAACTAGTTTTTCGACCGATCGTTCCTATGGCAGCTATATGTTATAGTCATCCGATCCAGCCGGTTCCGACAAATGTGCAGCGTATTTGGACCAGAAGACTTCGTGCAAAGTTTGGTGACGATAGCTTTAAAATTGACGGAGGAGATAGCATAGAAACAGACGGACAGACGGACATGGCTATATCGATTAAGCTCGTCATGCTGATCAAGAATATATATACTTTATGTGGTCAGAAATGCTTCCTTCTATGCGTTACAAACATCTGGACAATTTCAATATACCCTCTGCAAGGGTATAAAAAACAATTAAGGGCGCTGCAGTCGAGTTTCCCGACCACAAAATACCCTGTTCATTTGTTTTAATTTTTTTGTTTCTGAATTTTTGAAGATGAATGTAGCCCGTTTTTGTAACATCTATAAAATTGTCATCCTAAATGTGGGCAACACTTTTTTCTAGTCCTGACCAACAACTCGGGGGGTGCTCTTATCAGCTCAACTGATTCGCTTATAACTCCGGTGTTTTTTGTCCGATCTGATTGTACTTTTCAGAATATATAGATATTGGGCCTAGCTTGATGTATACTAAACCACGAGGTTCTAACTTGAAAATTGTGGATATGACGGTTGTTTAGGTCTATTATTTCGAGAGGAGGTCTATGTTTTTTGGGAATAAAAGGGGGACGGGGGGATTTTTCCAAATCCGGTTCCGGTTCCGGTAAGTGATTCGAAGCGGTTTACTTCAGTTAACGGTTCCGGTATTAATCCCTAGTTTCAAGATTAGTTTAACTTAAAATTTGAAACAAATCTTTACAGGTTTGAAACCAGCAAAATAAATTTCTGTGACACCTAAGTTGAAAAATTCAATTGAGTTTGCACTTTTGATTTAAATATGTAATCTGTTTACTCGGCAAGTCATCGTTTGTGGATCTTCCTAAGCATCAGCATCAAGCAATCCATTTCCTTTAGAAGCGCATACAGCAACATTCACTTCACACAAAGATCAAATGCTCAGCAAACGTGCGTGCGAAAAAGGTAATTGAAAAATAGTTACAATTTCCCTTTGCCTAAGCTTTTTCTCCGTCTTTCCTCGACTTCCAAGTTGCTTACTTTAGCCGTTTTCTTAGATTGCCAATTGCCAATGGAAATTGAAATGCCGCCAAGAGTTCGCCAGTTCTTGGGTCTCTCTTCGAGCTACTGAATGTTATTTTTAATGAAGTTATTTGAATTTTAATTATTTTCACAGCTGTGGCTTGACTTTGGCGCCGCGTAAATCACTGACCGGAAAGAATTATGAAAACGGAAAATATGCGTTTGTATTTAAATGCATATTTTAGACTGCTGGCGTGTTTTTGTGTCTGTGTGAGTGTGTGTCTCTGTCAGATGGCAAATGATTTAAGTTCGTGCCAATCTGGGTCCACCACATGCCGGGCATATATTTCATAGTGTCGGTCCAAATCACAGCAAAGGTCCCAGCGCTGGCCCTCGGGGCAATAAAACATAATAATTAACATTTTGTGAGTCGCTTTGATAAATGACGATGCGGTGTTTCATTAAATGTGTAGCATACTTTTGAGCGTTATGCTAATGGCCAAAAAGCTGTAAACGGAAAAAGGAATACTCAACCGCAGACTTGCATGGCAACTTTTAATTATATTTCGCACCGAGTGTGACATGTGTGGGCGAGTGTGTGTGTGTTTGTGTTCGCTGCATTTGCATGAGACTGACAGCTGAGAGAGAAAAGAGAGAAATGTAAGTAATGACTAAATGCACACTCTGACAGCTTAACATGACAAAAACGTTCCCTTTTTTTCGCTGAGCTTGATAAATGATACAGCAAAGCTTGCACCATGTCCCTGAAAACTTTTGCCGGACACTTTCACTGCACCCAGGGCGGCAATTGTGCTTGCCTTCTTTCGCTTTGAGTGTATAAAGGGGATTTCCATCATAAATACTCAACCATCACCCTCGAAAATTCAGAAATGCACAATGAATATGAATGTGGGTCTGAATGCGTAAAAGTAAAAGGCCAAGCCGCGTTCTAAGCACCAGCTAGCGGCAAATGAAACGGAACGGAATGCAGAAAATAAAAGGAGGTAGCAAAAAAACACATTTGTGTGCTTGTATACAAACATGAAAATGGGAGCGTATTATTTATGACTTTGAGGAAAGACTACTATGGCTGCAGAAAAAGTTTTTTATCCCGCTGTGACTTTGTGCGGTGGTCACTTTCATTTTGCTGAGACTGGAAATGTTCAAGTACCCTTGAACTACATTTAAATTAAAGTATTTGCAGAATTTTTTGGCTTGGACAAATTTTTGAAATACTTACAATACGATCAAACCTCAAGATGATTTTTTTTGAATAAAAAAATAGAGGAAAGTTAACTTCGGCATGGCCGAAGTTTGTATACCCTTGCAGCACTTTTCTAACTAATTTGAACGAGTCTGAGTCTACTTTTGTAGAAACAAATAGTAAGTACGGAGCTTGAAGATGTTTGCATTGAAAACAAAAAAGTTTTTCTCACTAGAACTAGTTTTTCGACCGATCGTTCCTATGGCAGCTATATGTTATAGTCATCCGATCCGACAAGTGTGCAGCGTATTTGTACCAGAAGTCTTAGCATAGAAACAGACGGACAGACCAACGGACGGACAAGGCCAAATCCACTCAGCTCGTCATGCTGATCAAGAATATATATTCTTTAACATTTGGACAATATCAATGTTTATTGATAATCTGCAAGAGTATACAAATAATTTTATTAATGAAAGTACCAAGAGATACTAGAATTATTTTTAAACTTAGTTTTTAGTACGGCTACAATACGATGTTATGTACAATATATACCATACAAGTCGCTTATCATCCCAGTGTCGCAATATGGCGCAAAAGCAGGGAATAAACCAAAAGAAATAGCGGTATCGGTTACGGTCATTAAAATTAAATTGTTTCGTTTGCGGTTTGCGGTTATCTCTTTATATTTTGGTCCGGCTAAGATTCGGTTTCAACACAGTCATTTAGGATACCGGTTTCAAAGCGGATAAATACATGTTTTTTTTAAAGAAAATTACATATGATTCGGTCTTAGTAACGTGCTAGTACTACTACTTTCAATAGCTTATATAGTTATTTATGAAAATAAAAATGTAGATTTCCACAGAATTAACTGGCTTGAGAAAAAATTCTCAAGAAATTGCGGACCTGTTTAGTGCTCCATTTGTATCACTTTTATGCTTTAATGGCGTTATGATTAAACCAGGGGTGCCCTTGTACTTGTGGCTAAACTAAAAGAACAACCATTTGCAATTTGCTTGACGATTTTGCTGCTGGCAGCAAAAGCACGTGTATTGAAACAATCGTTGTCTCCATATGTATGTATGGGTTTATGCACATGCACACACTTTTACAAAGCGTGCAGATGCCAACGTTTTTAATTTCGTCAAATTTAAAATCTTTCCGACACACATTGGTTTTCTGACGCGGCATTTTGATTCAATTTACTTGAGTTTATTGAGTACGTAAGAGTAACAGGTTTTAGCGGGGAGTAAGTCGCACGATCATCTAGCCAGCGGAAAAGTGAGAGCGTTCAAGTTTGTCGATTGAAGTTGCATCTCTACTGACTGCATTTCCCGCCACCGCAATTTGGAAAAAAGTCATTTCTCCCACAGTTGTAAAGATAGATGGTTCGTACCTTTTAGACATTTTTAGTTATCAGGATTAGTTGTGGATCCGCCAAAGGAATGGTGAAGATCGGATGATCGGTTGTCGAGTTATGATCAAAAGACTGTCCTTTGGTGGATCGATAAGTTATCCTGATAACTAAATATGTCCAGAAGGAACTAGCCATCTATCTTCAAAACTGTGGGAGATATGACGTTTTTTCCATATTGCGGGGGCGGGAGGGGGCGTGGCCTAAATTGAAAATAAACTTGATCTGCCTGCAGACATAAAAAGCATATGTTCCATACATGTCAAACTTCTATCTCTTACCATCTATACTTTATGGGGTCGGAGATGCTTTCTTCTGGATGTTACATACTTTTGCACAAACTTATTATACTCTATGTACCTTTGGTACAGAGTATAACAAAACTGCTTTATATTGGTTTGACAGTATTGTACTTTTAAATAAGATTATGATTATCCCTCGTAAAGAGCTTCGCTCGTACCGGGTGTTCCACGACGCCCACTTCTTTTTTTATCTCTATCTGATACCTGATTTGAACTTAGAATAATTAAATTCTATCTAGTCTGATTTATAATTATCCATTAACAACAACAGTTGCGAACATTTTGTTAAGTCCAATTAATTTTACCATTTTTCTTGTTTGGACTTTATTCCATCAGCTAAAAAGCATCTGCCCATTTGGGCACCTCCTAATTAGCGTTGCGCATTCTTAACTAACCATTCTTTGGACCTAGCTCTGACCGAGCAGAGCAAAAAGTCCCAAAAATGGAACTAATGTGATTACATTCCTCCACTAACCTTCATTTGGGTTATTGTTTCTCTATTGTTTTTGGCATTTTAAATATTTAAAATCATTGCAAATGAAATTCTTATTAAGCCTTGGCACTAGCCAAGTGGCAAAGTGCTAAATGGACAGCACAGCCGCAGGCATGGACAGCGGAACCAGCAGGCAGTAGCAGCAGGAAACCAAGATCCAGTCAGTTGTCGCGAATGTGTGTCGCTGCTCGGCTGACTCGGCAAATTGTGAGTTTCATTGATATTCGTTTCACACTTGGCTGTCGCTCCTTTCGTATCCTTGGCATCCTGACGGCATGCCATGGCTGCATTTTTAATGCGCATTGCAGTGACCAAGGCGCTGCAAATATTTAATAAGAATTTAAAATTGCGCATACGCCACATGCGGCCGAGGTCGAGCAAAGTCACTTAAGCGAAGGTGTTCCAGTGAATGAGTTTGTACCAAATAGTTTTGACGTAAGAATTTCGATTATATACATATTTCTCTGTCACATAAACATTTATTCAATGTTTTGTTCCAGGCGATTTTCAAGGGAAAATGCCTTTGGAAACATCTTAAGAATAATTGAGTTGCTGGCAGTCAACCAATTACGCACGGGACGACCTTTCGCAGCGAGCCTGCCACGCAGTGTTTGCGGCTCGCAATGTAAAGTAATAGATGAACTCGATAGCGCTCAGGATGCTGGCGCCAAGGAAAAGGCCAAGCATGCCGCCCATGGTGACCACCACATCCAGGCGAGTGCGGAGCGCCTGTCGACGATATTGATCTGTCGGCCACACGGGCATTGCAAGTGTTATATTGCGAGCTTGGCTGCTTCGGTTGAAGCTGAAATTGAATAAATTTAAAAATTAATCACACAAGAAGCACCTGCAAAATAGTTTTTTGAGCCCATTTTATATGTTGAGTCTGACAAAGACGACATTAGAGCAGAGAAATAAATCGATTCTCGAATCGATGCATCGATTTTTTCTCTGCGCGAGAAACATCGATTTAATTTTTGAAAATCGACTAAAATCTAAAAAGTTTGACCTCTAATTGAGAAGCGACTCAGGCGAAATCTCGTGCTTAGAGTAAGAAAAAACTGTCAGAATTTCAAAAAATTTATCAAATTAATCTATACATCTATACATATACATAAAATTGAAAGTATGTTTGAATGTTTGTTCCTTATGGGCGTCTAAACCGCTGAACCGATCTTCACAAATTTTTCACAGTATGTTCATGTCGATCAGGAAATTGTCATAGGCTATGTCTCATGTCTGTGACTTGGTCCAAAAACCGCGAAATTTGCAAAATTCAACCGTTCATCCGATTGAAACATTGGTTAAACGCTGGCCGGTTAAGGTTTCTAAGTTGATGTAATAGGGGGGAAATGGAAAAAAAACCGCGAAATTTGCAAAAAATTATACCGATCATCCGATTGCGATGAAATTTTACGGAATGGTTGGACGCTTGCAAGCGAAAATTTCTAAGGTCCAAAAATCCGCGAAATTTCTAAAATAAATTTATGAATATCTATGAAAGCGCTTAAAGCTTAGATTAAAATCCAGCCGTGGGTAAATGGATGATGCAGATTGAACGGCTGAATTTTGATATTTTTCATTTGATCTTATATTATTATGAAGATTTCATAGACGGCAATTGTAGACTGGTTAATAGGAGGTGTATACCAAACTGTCAAAAAAGCCGCGGAATTAGCAAAGTTACAGTTAAAACTTTCATTTTCTCACAAAGGACCCGGGCGACGTCAGGTATTCAGCTAGTTATAACTAATAATAACACTAGGCAACACGAAAAAATCTCCACAAGCGCCATCCACATTTCTATAGTATAGCTGTCCTAACTCCAAATCTGATATCACTTTTTCCACATCACCCTCAGTTTCCAGAATAAATCGATAAATATTAATTAAACTTATCTGGCAACATATTGAATTATGTGGTCTATATACATGCAACTATTTGTCTGCTTACTTTTTAAAGTGATACTCAATACATTAACGGTTAGTAGAAAAAATGTTTTACGTTCGTGGCATCTCCCAGGCTCGTGAAATTAGCGCTCAAAGTTCAAATCCAATTTTTAGCACTAATTTCTCACCTTAAAACAAGAAAGAAAGTCGGTCGAGCCCGACTTTAACATACTCTGTACCAACGAAATTATACACTCAGCATAAAATGTGATGCTGCAGTAGCAGCTGAAAGCAGCGCTTCTACTGCGCTGCAGCAGCAAACAGTCCTTTGATCATAACTCAACAACCGCTCATCCGATCTTCACCATTCCTTTGCCGGATCGATAAGTTATCCTAATTACTAAACATGTCTATAGGGAACGAACCACCTATCTTTAAAACTGTGGGAGATATGACGTTTCTGACGTTCTGAAAATTGAAAATATACTTGATCTCATACATGTCAATCCTCTATCTCTTTCAATCTCTGAGATCTCTGCGTTCATACGGACAGACCGACGGACAGACGGACATGGCTATATCGACTCGTCTGTAGATGCTGACCAATAATATATATACTTTATGGGGTCGCAGATGGTTACTTCTGGGTGTTACATACTTTTGCACAAACTTATTATACTCTTAGGAGTATGTTATAGTCGGGCTTGACCGAATTTCTTTCTTGATTTTTCTCGGGAACTGCTAACCGATTTTGATCCATTTTTTTTTTGGGTAAAGCTAACACCCAAATGTATCAAATAAATGGTTTAAATTTGTTAAAAATTATTTTTGTTTAATGGAAAACAGCTGTCGAAACTTCAAACGTGATTATCTCAAAACCACTTTTTCGAAAACGTTGCACATGATAAGAAGAGTACCTGTTGACAGATTTTCAAAATGTTTTGTTTTTATTACTCCCAATACCCACCATTATGGAGTCTTCTAGGATATTTTGGATGGGTCAGTAAACAACGGGGCTAGGACCAATTAAAGGGGCAATAAAAGGATGGTTTTCGAAATTTTGACTTTGGAACCCCATAACTCCGCTGTTTATTGAACGATCCCAAATATCCTAGACGACACCTAAACCACATCAGTTCTTAACAAAACGCCGTTTTCATTTTTACTTGCGGATACTCCGTTCTCAACAAATCATGTGAAATCATGTCATGGGGTCCTTTCTCTTGTAAGAAAATAAGAAGCACACAAGCCCAAAGATTGAGCGGAGTTCGGGTTGATCCTTTTGGTCCTACACGGATGTCCTACCCAAATATTTGTTTTTAAACTAATGAACGGAATGAACTTAACTTTTTTAGCAATGCTGCTGCTTTGACTTTCGGAAAAAGTTCTGCGGCTCAAGTCGTATCAAGGCGTACATGGTTATGGCTGTATAGTTTTGCTCTGCTTTTTTCTTATTTGAGAAAATGTATATTATGGCTCTTATTTCGGGCACTCACCTCGACACGGACTCGTAGATCGCCTTGAGATCGCCTTCCGTGCAGGAGGGCAGGCACGTGCATCTCCGCTTTCCTTGTTTATAGTTCAACAGCAGCTTCGCATCTGGCCGGACCATTGAATGACTCTCTAAGCACAAATGGCCAGCCCAATCGCAATCTGGAAACCTGGGATTTGCGAACGGGTTCATGCAATACGGAGTGCAATTGCATAGCTCCATTTGGAACTCCCTGGCACAGTCGCTGATGCAAGTGCTAAAACTGTAAGCCCGATATATGCTCGTCTCTGGCACTTCGTCAGGAAAATAGCAGTTACGCGCATCGGGCTCAATCTCGTGTACATCGGGATCGTTATCCATGGCCTCCATCTGAAAGTGAAACGTTTTCTGCTGCCCGGGATCTGTTACCATCACACCAATGCCCTGCAGAGCAGTATGCGGTATATCCTCTTCGTTCAACAGGTTGATCTGCACAGGACGCTGTGTGAACAATTGCATCAGGGCACGCTGATTGGACGGATCCAAGAGCATGGGCAACCAGTGCTCGGAGCCAGGATGGTTGTTCTGCAGTGAGTTCAGCATAAAACAACGTCCGAAGGGAGTAATAAGAGGCAGAAAATATTTGCAGCAATCGAAGCTTTGACCCGACAGCTTGCACTCCACAAAAATGTCCGTACAGTTGAAGCCAAACTTCGGAAATATAAAGCAGCTCCTCTGATATTCTGTTTAGGCATTTGTAAGTCACTCACTCACCCGCACGGCCATCTTTCGATAGTCCCGCTTGGGACACTTGGCGCACGCCTCACACTTCTCAGAAGGCAGACAATGTGACTTTATGGTTCCCTCGTGATACTGATAGGGAAACAGCATTAGCGACAAATACATCTCCACATCAAAGTTATACTCCTCATCGATGCCCGTTCCTAGGCTAAATGCAAATACAAGCAATACCACATCCCATCAGTCGATCGATTGTCTTCCATCCACTCCAACTTCTTACCTCTCGACGTACTCCCCCACATCGGCACCCATATCATATTTGTGCACAATTTCACAAACACTCACAGCGGGAAATTTCCATTTGGAGAACGGCGGCAAGCTTTCATAGACGATGCTGACGGCTCGTGTGGGAAAGTCACGTTGGTACTCACTGATCAGGTGAGCGCAGCCCATGGTCGAGAGCACAACACAAATCAGCCAAAATATGCGCTCGGTCGGATGCAAACTGCAAGGCCCAAAAATATGGATTGGAGTGTTTATCTCTCGACGCGTGACAGCATAAACATACTTGTGATTGGCAATGTAGGCAAAGCCGGCCAAGGTACAATTGCTGCAGTAATCCTTTAAGTAGGTTACAAATTTCCAGGCCAGGTCGGGCATGGTCCGTTGGCGTTGGGAAGTTGTCGTCGTCGGCTCCGCAGCCATTGGCTTGGCCATGGTGGTGGCTGGTCAATAAGCCGATCGTCAGGCAACTGTTCCGGCTGCTCGTTAGGGACTGGCCATATAAATGGTTTGGGCCGGTGTAAATTCGTTTGTCGCCGTCGCAAAGTATGTCTGGCCCTGTGCGGCGGGCGGGGGGTGGGCAACTTAATGGCATGAGAGTGCGGTTATTGTCAGGACTGGGCCAGCAACGTGGCGTGGCTCTGCATGCGAAAAGCCTTTAATTGGTATTTGCTTTGTGCAGGTGTCGCAATAAGGACTTAAATGCCCACACACACGCACATCTCAAACATAGCCCCAGCACAGCTACTCACAGAACTAGCCTTATAATGTCCAACCGACACACAAGTTAAAGCTGGATTAGCCATGATAATATTATTGAAGGCTTATGCTTTTTAATTTCAGCGGTTTACAAATCAATTTAAGATGGTGTTTTCTGGTAGCTCCAACATAAATGCAAATTCAAGTAGAAACGGAGATTTTGTAATTATGGAGATAGCTTTGGTCGATCCATTTTCCTGTGTACCTGATTCAATCCTAAAATACGTCTACGTTCGGGCCCACGGGGCATGGCATGGCTGGGGAACACTGCAGTAAAGCTAAATGGACACACACACATACGCCACTGAGCGAATTATTTTTCATATCGATTTTTGCACTTTTGCTGAGTTGGAATTCCCAAACAGTGAGAGCAATACTAGCATGAGTAGGGAGCTGCTAATTTATAGTCAATGAGCACAGATAGTTAACGATATATCCGGGGATGATCAAAAATAGAGGAAAGTTAGCTTCGGCTACCCCAGTGGTTATGCACCGTAAATAATCATTTTTCCTCCTCAAAAATTATCAACTTGGAGTACATGGATGGGAAATGTATCGTAATAAAATACGGTTCTATTTCGCTAATACACGTATTCATTTCCACAATGAGTTGTGTTATTTTTATTTTATCGCATCCACCATGCCATAATTCCTTACACACTAGTACTAATCGACGTTTGAGTAATATTTATAATTATTATTACAGAGTTTTATTTTAAAAATCAATTGATTACGATCCCTGTTAATTACCCTTGCAGTTAGTCTAATTTATTGAAATAATAGCTTTAAATAAATTTTCGCTTTGAAGAATGCCAGCTGATTGGCTTTTCAAACTGACCAATAGATGGCGTCTCTAGTATGATCATTTGGCAGCCAGTTTAATGTATTATGTATATGTATGCGCAGCCTAAGAGCTGTATCAATACACAAGGCTTTGGACTCGTGGATATACAACCTGCTGAAGAGTACAAGCTGAGTGGGATACAACAACCAAGACGAAGAAGGCACATGGCGGCACGCCTCAAGGCGGAGTACTGTCACCCCTTCTAGTGAACCTTGTGGTTAACGAACTACTAACGAAATTTCGCAGGAAAGCACCCATGATAACCGCATATGCCGACGACATAAGCATAATTATCATGTGAAAATGCCCATCGACTCTCAGCTCAATCATGGACTCTAGACTCAAAGAGATACTTAAATGGGCCACAGAAGCCGGACTTAGTATCAATGCGGAGAAGACGGACCTCATTCTCTTTACCAAGAGATACAAGGTGACGCCATGGATTCCACAAAAGATAAATGGAATATTACTAACGCAAAACAATAACGTTAAATACCTTGGAGCAGTAATCGATAGTAAACTGTCAGGGAAGCCAAATGTGGAAGAAAGAGTGAGTGAGGCGACCAACGCACTATATGCATCCCAGAAGATGCTGAGTAGCACTTGGGGCCTATCACCAAGTCTGATGCACAGGCTTTTCATTTCAGTAATACGACCGATACTGCTACACGGCATACTGGTATGGTGGAAAGCCATGGAGAAAACCACATACCTAAGGCTGATGGAGAAGACCCAGCGACAGGCACTGGTCTGTATTACGGGGGCGCTGAGGTCCACTCCAACCAAAGCATTAGAACACATCTTAGGTGTCAACCCTCTGGACATCCAAGCACGCCTTCTGGCACAAAAGACCGCTCAACGTCTATGTGCGGCAGGCACTTACCGCTACAAAGCTATGGACACAGCATGGTTAGTGGAGAGATCAATAGTAGCACGGACTACATTATCCCAAAGATCAACTCAATATGCACATCAGCACTAATGGGACCAGAAGACTGGCGTACAGCACTGGCCCAAGAAGCAACTCACTTCTTTACAGACGGCTCAAAGATGGACCTAGGTGTCGAAGCCGCCGTATAATGTGCAAAGCCAGAAATAAAGCTCTCATACAAACTGCCAAACCACTGCACCAAATTCCAGGCGGAAGTCTTCGCAATAAGGAAAGCAGAGGAGTGGGCAATAAATATCTACGTGGACAGCCAAGCGGCAATCAAGACAACGCAGAGACACTCCATCAACTCCACAAATGTCCAGGCGGTTGCAACCGGACGATATTGAGTCGATAGAGTGGGAGTGGGATGGAACCTCAGTTGCGCAAGGTGTAATTGCGGCAACCAAAAAGCCCACCCATCCATGATCACACTTTTCCTGAAATTAAACCGTCATTTTGGTGATCCCAAGAAAACCCAACGGAGGCTACTCTTCATCAGATTTACGCCTCATGGTCCCCAAAAGTTATAAAAATTAGCAAGAGCTCATTTTGACAAAATTTATTCCTAATATAGTTCTTGATTTGACATGTAATTCATAATTGACGAAAAAGGGAACTTTATATAATTATAAATAAAACTAAAACTAAATGAATTCACAGAGTTTATAGAAAGAAGAAGAAAATATGAGGTATATTTAAAAATATTAATGGGTGTAAAAACTAACGAAGTGAGCCAAAGACATAGCAAAACAAGAAAGAAAGTCGGTCAAGCCCGACTATAACATACTCTGTACCAAGAAAATTTGTCTTTTGATCATAACTCGAAAACCGTTCATCCGATCTTCTTCATTTCCTTGGCGGATCGATAAGTTATCCTAATAACTAAATATGTCCAGAAGGAACAAGCCATCTATCTTCAAAACTGTGGGAGATATGACGTTTTTTCTAAATTGCGGAGGAGGGAGGGGGCGTGGCCAAAATTGAAAATAAACTTGATCTGCCTGCAGACATAAAAAACATATGTCCCATACATGTCAAACCTCTATCTCTTACCATCTCTGAGATCTGTGCGTTCATACGGACAGACAGACGGACAGACGGACATGGCTCGGCTGTTGATGCTGATCAAGAATATATATACTTTATGGGGTCGGAGATGCTTACTTCTGGATGTTACATACTTTTGCACAAACTTGTAATACTCTATGTACCTTCGGTACAGAGTATAATTAATATTCAGACAAGATCCAATTTGAAGCTATTTATATATTGGCTTTAACAAATTACGATCATCTTAAGGATCATAAGGGTTCTGCGGCCACAAAGCCAGGTGATTCCGCTTAGAAATGCAAATCAAAATGTAAATAGTTCAATTGGATTTACGATATTCTTTGAAGCAATGATCATTAGCGTAAACTGAGATTTGGCAAAGAGTTAATGATCATTGACGTGGCTCAGAGATAAGGCCGAACATTTAGACAACCTACACAATTGCTAAAGTATAACAGACCTAGTGATATCGTATCAAATTCTCATTACAGCCAACCTGGAAAAAAAATAGTCCCACGTTGAAAGCGCTTCCATGTGGTCGGCAAACTTACTGCTGTCACTGTGGCGAGAAAAATTATTTGGCGGAAACGTGTGCACAACCAAAAGGGGAATTAAAAATGACATTAATTGCTTGCACTAACAGACGGGTTCATCTCGACTATCAACTGCAGATCTGGATCTTCAATTATCCTTACTTTTCTTGTGACTTCAAAATTTTGTGTTAACTATTTTTTCTATTTTTCTCATTTCTCATACACTTTAGGTTTTATTTCCCCCCGATTATTTCGGGTTCATTGAACTAACAACCAAATTACTTTTCTTTTATTAAACTGATATTTCTCTCTCATTCCTTTGCTTTTTCCATGGACAATATCGTTTCAGGTTTGGTTTCTTCCACAACTAACATTTTCACGATTCAACAAAATGCAATAAAAATGGTTATGAAAAAATAGGGTTTGGATTAAGGCGATGGCTTTTAGATTTTCCTAATTTTCCTGCATTCTTACACACACGTGGAATCCACTTCGAAGCCGCGATCACTAGCCGAGCTTACGCGATTAAGCTGCCTTAAGGTCTCGCACAGACTAATTTGACAATGCAGCTGCTGAGGTTAGGCGAGCTTTTTCTTCGGGGAATTGGAGCATCGGTCATAGCGCTGAATTTGGCTGGCAATCCTGTCTTGTCTGAGTGTATAGGTGACTTCACTTGGGGGTTCAGCCAGGCAAGAATTAAAAGATTTTGGCTAAGCAACGTAGCAGCATGCAATTATATTTAAGGCCAAACCTGCAAATAGGTTAATAAATTTAATTAGTTAATGGAAACCAAATTTTTTTTTTGTCTGTCGATTAGCCATATATATGGATATTCTCACCCACCAAATCGTTTGGCCTTTAGAGCCGAAAAAATATGAATCTTTTCTTCCCAATTGTCGGCTTGCAGAAGTTTTACTCCTCCACAGTTTGAAACAATTTAAATTATTTGACATCAATCCGCAGCTTTTATTTGCTGAATTCGCCACTTGTAATGAAACTTTCTGTATGGTTCACAAACGAGATTTTGTGGAGCAGACTAGGTCTGAAGGTAGTAGGCCGGTGTGACGGCAGAAATTTCGTGACCTTTTTTTAACTAGTAAATAATATACGATCGTTTTGTAACTTTTACATATTTATTTTAGTACTTTAAATGATACAAAAAAAATTTTTTTATTTAATTTTCCATTTAATTATCTACAATATGTAATGTCAAAGTGGAGTCCTCTAAAGAATGATGAGCTGTTTCGGGGAAGCACACAGCCTTCCGTAGTCATCTGAAATGAAAAATTTAAATGAACTAACCAATAATATACATAATAATAATAAAAAAAAGAAGTAGCGGACTTGTGAAAAAAAAGTTTTCAAAATGTCACGTTTTTTTTTGTTAAAATGTTAAAAAAAATTAATTTTATTATTAAAAAACGAGAGCGTAAGTTAAAGTCGGCCCTGCCCGACTTTGAAATACCCGTTGCTTAGTTCAATTAGTGTTTAATAACCTCATGCGGCTCGGATAATATGCAACATTTTTTAACTCGGCCATTTATTGTCCGATACTTTTGATATTTGTAAAATTGTAGATATTGACCACATAGACTACACTGCAAAATCTGAGCTCGATATATTAAAAATTGTGTCAGTTATTCAACATTTTTTATTGCGGGGCGGGAGGGGGCGTGGCCAAAATTTAAAACAAACTAGATCTGCCTGCAGACAATACTAGCTTACGTATAAAATTTGGTTGCTATAGCTCTTCTAGTCTCTGAGATCTAGGTGTTCATACAGACGGACGGACGGACAGACGGACATGGCTATATCGACTCGGCTGTTCATGCTGATCAAGAATATATATACTTTATGATATCGGAGATGCTTCCTTCTGCCTGTTACATACATTTGCACGACTTTAGTATACCCTTTTTACTCTACGAGTAACGGGTATAATTAAATGTTTTAAAGGTTAGGTATTTAGATATGTGTATGTAGAATAATTAGTTAAATTTTGAGCCAAATCGGTTGAATAGTTTTGAGTCAGTGCTTCCCCGAAATTTAAAAAACATGTTTCGCGTTTAAAGTTTTGGCAACAAATAATACTAACATTATTTAATCAGCTATGCCCGGTGCATACAGCAATCCTTCTGTTTCCTCAAAATCGTCATTAGCATTAGATATACCTTGGTATCTTTAAATAATGAAGGTTGGAAGGACAATAAAAGAGGGAACGGTCAGAGCAGCTGCCGCTGGCGTGTCAACACACTTTCATACACTCTACGGCGCGCTCTCTTGTTTTGCCTGTAACTTTGGAAATATTCTAAATTGGACAATGAGCAAATAAAGAAAGGCTGAATCCACCGACTTAAACTCATACGTAACCTATCTCTGATCTTCGTGACGCCATCTTTAATCCGACCACTGACATTTCGGCCTGGAGAGAGCTTTCCCTTTCTCCGGTCCAGCTGACTGCTTGGGGGTCAAAATCACTGGTGGCAGGGTGATTGATCTTTAAGATTTTGCAGCGTTCTTTTAGGCGGGGGAAAAAAACAATACACATTTGTACTTGAGAGACATAAAACTCACGCACTATCTGCTACAGCTCCAAAGAAGAGACTGTAGACTGCTCATTCGCATACTAACGGGACACTTCCTAGCAGCCGCTCATGCGATACAGCTAGGCATAACGACAGAGGACTCCTGCTGGAAATGGCATGGAACCTGGAATCACCCGGCCACATTAAGGACCTTAAGGTCTATGTGTGAGCCCATCTGGGGTCAGCCGGAACTACCTACCTACATATATTATGTATTCATCCGATTTTAATGAAATTGGTACACAATTGTGCTGAAGCAGATTATATTAATAACTGGCAAAAACGGTTTTCTCACTAAAGTTGCTTTTCGACCGACCTTTCCTAAGCCACCCATACACCATGGTAATCCGATTTTAACAAGATTTTGTGGAATTCTGCGAAAGTACATAAAATAAGTAAGTGCTAAAATTGTATTTGTCCTTACTAAGAGTACTAAAAGTCAGAAACTATACGCTCAGAATAAATATTGATGCTGCAGTAGCAGCTGAAAGCAGCGCTGCTTCTGCGCTGCAGCAGCGAACAGTGTTTTGATCATAACTCGACAACCTTTCATCCGATCTTCCCCATTCCTTTGGCGGATCGATAAGTTATCCTGATTACTTAACATAGAAGGTACGAACCATCATGGGAGATATGACGTTTTTTTTGCAAAGGCGGGAGGGGGCGTGACCTAAATTGAAAACCAACTTGATCTGCTTTCAGATATAAGAAGTTTTTGTTCCATTCACGTCAAACCTCTGTCACCTCCTCTTACCATCTCTGAGATCTGTGCGTTCATACGGACAGAGAGACGGACATGGCTACATCGACTCGGCTGCTGATGCTGATCAAGAACGTAGATACTTTATAGGGTCGGAGATAATCAGCTGTAAGCCAGTGTCATCCGTCATATAACCTTAAAACTGTCGGAGGATATACCAATGAAACAGGCAGACAGACGTGCGGACAGACCGACATGGCTAAGGCATGGAATACATACAATACATATGAAAATTTTGTGAAAACTTAAGAGATCCACAGTATATTTTACTGCTTGATTGATTTTGAAATAGAACTTAAAGTGTTTGTTCTTACCCAGAGTTGGCATTATTCGAATAACAAATCATCTAGATAATTATTAAAATTTAAAAATTATTTGTGAAGTTTTATCTGTAAATAAATTTAAACAAATAACGATCATTCGAATAAGTATCTAGATAAAATTATTTGTTATTTGAATAAAATTATTCGTCAAATGACGTTTCGAATAAATTATTTGTCTACAAATTGACAAAATTGTTCGAATAAAATATATTTTCTTTGTATTTGAACCTGCTGTCATTGTCAGAAATAAAAACAATACCATAAACAATTTCTATTAGAATCAAAAGAATATCCTGAATAAAGATCTTGTTCTTCAGTAAGTACAACAATTTATTTAATTTAATTTATGTTAACAAGCCATAATTTTTAAAGGAAAATGGATGCACGTTTAACCATTTTAGATGGTACATTTTTTAAGCCGTTAAGTGTGTAAAAAAACTAAGAATGAAACCACTGTGCACAATTTTTTTTAGATGCAATGATTCCGATGAGAGCCATAGAAGACCGATACTTTCGTAAAATTTTTGATTCTCTTGACATAGAAAACAACGGACTTAAACTAATGAACCGCCGAGCACTGAAGAAGAATATAGAATCGATGTATGTTGAAGATAGGTATTCCGTGGTTGAAAAAATGAGTGAGGCAGCTTATATATATTATATTCACTACAGTTGATATATGGTCAACGAAAAAACGAAGCTTTTTGGGTGTGACAGCTCACTGGGTATCTAAGTGCCTAGAAAGACAATCGAAGTCACTGGCTTGTCGCAGATTTGCAGGACGTCACACATCGGATCGGCTCGCTTGCCTTATAGAAGAAATTAATGCAGAATTTTTACTAAGCAATACAAAAATAGTTGCAACTATTACCGACAACGGAAGCAATTTTGTAAAAGCGTTTCGGGAATTCGGAGTCCACATCGAAAATGTTTTGGATGACGTTGAGGAGCACCATATTGACCAAGAAGAATCATTCGAGGAGGAAAGCTTTAACAAAGAAGATTTATATAAAGAAATTAGACTTTCATGGGACTTGAATTCACGACCTCGGAAGACTAGAGCACTCAGTTACATCGACACCTCAGCCCGCTCCACCACAATGCGTCTGCCAGCAGCTGCGTTAAGTTTATTCTATAAATTGTAGCCCAAGCCTCCCTGGCATTTTGGCATGGACGGAGACAGAAGGCCTGTAGCCCAATGGTGGTCTCTTATTGCTCTAGAACATCAATGTAGTGGGTTCAAGTGCCCGTTGAAGCATCGATTTATATTAATTTTCTATTTAACGGGTTTTAAACATGGTCTATAGTTTTTAGTATCACTTAGGGAAGTGGAATCGGCACTAAGTCTGGAATCAATTTTTTGCAAAAAAAAAAAACGGTAAAGTTTTAATAACTACTTAGGAAAATCTTTCAATTTGAATCCTGATGTCGGGATTAAGTCCCACTTTTTAGGCATACAACTTCCCCTGCACATTTTTCGATGTACATTTAAGCGTACCTGTCTTGTGTGAAAAATAATTCTATTCTGCGCCAGAGGTACACAGAGTCGTCCTTGCAGTGCTGTTTTATAGTAAAAAGATTATGCTAGACCAGTTCATCGCGGGTCATTAAAATCAACTGAGTAAAGTTATTTCGGGACTTAATTTATAATAGGAATAGTTTTGTTGTGTAAAGAAATTAATATAAATAATATAAATAAAATTCTTAAAATAATGCTTAGCCGGTTCGAGGTCAAGAATGAAAACTTAAAATTTATTTTCGGTTTCTTTCCAATATATTTCGGACGCGCATCGGCCTGCGTCTTCATGGACACACCTCTCTGCCACACACCTCTCTGCCTTGAAATACAAAACTGTAAGAGCAGACTCAACAATATTTTCTCAAATATGCTTGCGCCCCTATATCAGTTTCTTTACCCCAATCCCTCGCCTAAAAGCACCAAACTGACAACGAATTTAGCTCGATTTCAGGAGCGAAATTGTTGATAATTCATGAACGAATAAATTTTTTTTCAAGAGCGTTTGTTCTTAAGTTGTTCGTTCTACTTTTTTCTGGGTATATAAAAGTATAAAATTTAAGGTTAAGGTTTCTTCAGCTTTACCGTTATCAAAATAGTTGCACGTTGTAATGATAGATCTTTCTTTTTTTCTAAGTGAAGTTAGAAGAAATTTTGAGATAACCGCTTGCAACACCGTTAAAAAAGAGAGAAAGTAGATAACGAACATCAACACTGTCAAAGTTAAAATTATTCGATATATTTCATTTTCGTTTTGAGCAAGATGCATAGTTAAGGCCGCACAATTTAGTTCCTTATTCTGTGTTGCTCTGGTGGTGATTTTTGCGGTGTTCATTTTGATTATCCCAAAACTCCTCACAAATTTTTTTGGGCTGCAAAGAAGATAAAAGTAATATCCTTTGGGGAAAAGTACGCCATAGTTCTTGAACTCTTTGCTTTAAAGTTTTAGCTTAGAAAAAATATATAAATTTTGTCGGTTTTGTGATACCGTACATGTTTTAAGTCCATTGGACTATTTTCAAAGTCACAAATGCCTGAAACATTTTTACCAAATATTTAAAGCTTTGGGCTTTAGTTACCATTTTTGAGGCAATTAAAAAAACATTTTAGGTGTGGTTAACAAGTTTCCTAAAATTTTAGGAGTCACTTTTTCAGCAACTAGAAATTGTAGAAGATATTCACATTTTTAAACAACTCTTTTTATACCCTGTTTCCATTGAAAATGGGAATAGGGGGATCATGAAGTTGTGCGAATGTATGTAACAAGGAGAAGGAAACATTTCCGACCCCATAAAGTATATATATTCTCGATCAGCATGAACAGCCGAGTCGATATAGCCATGTCCGTCTGTTCGTCCGTCTGTCTGTCCGTCTGTCTATCTGTATGAACGTGTCTATCTCAGAGACTATAAGAGATAGAGCCACAAATTTTTGCATGAAGGTAGACTTATGCTGTACGCAGATCGAGTTTGTTTTAGATTTGGAAAGTTCCCCCCGTCCCCCTTTTATACCCAAAAAACATAGACCTCCTCTAGACATCCTAGACCTAAAAAGCCGGCAGATCCACAATTTACAAATTAGAGCCTCGTTAAGTATACATCAAGCTAGGCCCAATATCTATCTATTCTGAAAAGAACAATCAGATCGGACAAAAAACACCGGAGTTATAAGCGAAGCAGTTGAGCTGATAAGAGCACCCCCCAGTTGTTGGTCAGTACTAGAAAAAAGTGTTGCCTACATTTAGGGTGACAATTTTGTTACAAAAACCGGTTACATTCATCTTCAAAAATTCAAAAACAAATAAATGAAAACAAATGAACAGGGTATTTTGTAGTCGGGAAACTCGACTGCAGCGCCCTTACTTGTTTGAACTATTTTGTTGGAGAATTTAAGTTCACAAAAGAAGCCTGCAGTTAAGGGTAAATATAGCTTTGTTACTAAACCCTGCGTATCCATTCACACAATATGGACTCAGATTGAAATTTCTCTACGTCTTACGGTTCAAAAAAAAGCGGGATTACTCTCTTTTGTCATTGAATGTGCTTGATATCGGTAGATTCATAACCAGTTTTGTTTCTGAGTATGAGCTACTAATTACCCAAAACCTTACTTCCCTTAAATGTAATCTATTATGCCAAAATGATATTGTGCTGTATGCCACCTGTGCACAGGCTTGAGTTTCAAATGACTAGGTGAAATTTTTCAGCGTCGACGCCTTCCTCCTGCTCAATTATGGCATTTAGGCAGCCAGCCAGCAAACGAACCAACCAGCCAGCCAGCCAGCACTTCCTGTGAGTTATTAAGTAAAATAAGTGAATAACCGACCCACGTACACACCTACACTCTTGCACACCCAAATGCATGTGCATAAATTGTAGTCAACATGTTTTTGGTGCTTAGAACTCGACGCTAAATTGGAATTATGCAATTACGGCTCATTTGCGCTGTTGGAAAAACACTTAAAAACAATTAGAGTGCTTATTGAAATTCGAGCTGACAACAGTTTGAGACAGAGGGAGAGTGAGAGGGTCGACATGAAAAACTAATGCGAAAAATTTAATTATTTATGCTTCAAACATGCAGGGAAATTGTTTTCGTAATCACACGGCACACGGTATTCAAAACAAGGGAGCAAAAATATAGTGAAATCAGTGCGCAATTGGAAATGCTCAGATGATGTTTACTGGCCATGAGTATTTGAAGTGTTTGCGTAATAAAATATTATTTCAACGTTGTGGAAACGGGAATTGGTATTCTTTTTCGTGTGGTTTCCCATTCGATATATAATTTCCTTCAAATTCAAATCTTTTGTTTAGTCCTAATTTAAGATTTCAAGAAGCCGAGAGCGGAAGTTAATGTTGTCCCTGTCCGGTTACCCAGGGGAATTAATGATTAATAGCCTCTGTTTATGTTAATTAGCCGAGCATTAACATTAATGTGAACAGCTAAACATTATGTTAGCACTCAGCACACACATTTATTATGACAGACGGACAGAGCGATACCGACTCGGTTGTTGATGCTGATCAAGAATATATAATATATACTTTATGGGGCGTTTAAGTCAGGGACCCAATTCGAAATAAGTTATACCTTACAAGTTGCAAATAATTGTTAGTGTATTTAATTTTGTAACTTTGATCACATTATATTGATGACTTATGAGTTTTAATAACAAAAACTTGAGCCGAAATGATTACAATAACTACACAAGGTAACACTCACATTCACATGTTCATAGTATTTGGGCTGTCCGGGCTTCGGACGGAGATGATCTCAATTCTAATGGAGGGTCTTGAAACGCGTGGCACAGCAACCGAGAAAGCAGATCAGATTTCTAAACAAATGTGAGACGCGTGCGATGGATCGATGGCCTTTTTCCCCAGCACAAATCGATGACAAGAAATCGATGGATCTAGTTCGATTATTAAGTAATAATGAACTATTGTAGTGTGCAATCTTATTGCAAATGTACAAACAGGCAGAAGGAAGCATCTCCGACCCCATAAAAAAGTATATAGTAGTAGTACTAGTGGGGGTTTTATTGATTGATAAGTTTACAAATATAAATAAATAAATATAACTGGCTTTACAAAAAATGAATCTATCAATAATACAAATAGATCTCAACAATGGTTTATTTACCGTCTGTTGAGTAATCCATTCAAATGGAAAAAACCTAATACTGCTTATGAACCAAAGGACTCAGAGACACGAACATCTTGAATACATCCAATTTTAGCCCGTTAAGAATATGGACAATGTCTTCCTCTGCGATTGATGTACGGTGGAAGTGCAGGAATCGTATCTCTTTTTAACTAGGGCAACTTCCTAGAAAATGCATTATGTCTTCTTTCTGTGGGGTTTGGAATTCAGGCTTAATGTTTCCGTCCTAGCTTGAAAAATGTTTCCTATGTTGTAGACACCAAGTGTGTCCACAAAGTAGTTGGTCAGTGCCAGGTTATGGGACAATTTCTTGTAGGTTAGCCTTCCAGCAGATTGACCAGCTTTCTGTATAAACTGTTCCCGTTCAGTTTCCCAATTTAAACTTACTATTCGATCAAACGATTCACTTCATGATGCAATGTTTTCTAAGTTTAGTACAACGTCTCATGCATTGGAGGTGGACATCCAATTCTCAAAAAACTGAGACCTTTCGCTTAAGAGGTGTTTGGCAATTATTTTGGGAGGTCTTAAATCCGGAAATTGCATAATTTTTAAGATATATGTATGTGAAGTGGCGTCTCAGAGTGTTTGTGAATAGTGTTGGAAGCCCAGTTTCTATGTATATGGCACAGTTCGGTGTGTTTTGCGGTAGTCTAAGCAGCTTTATATTTATTTATTTATTTATTTATTAATCGTCGACAAAAAAGCTGTCAAAAAATTTGATATAACGTTATAAAAAGGCTTATCAACTAGGATGCCTAACAAAGATAGCCTAACAAAATTACAAAATAAACTAATAGCGACTCCGACTCGGTGGGGGAATTTTATTTGCCTGTCCGGCCAGCTAAGCCCCGATTCACAGCCAGTTGTAGTCAGAGACGCTATTAGAACTAACAAAAACATACAAAAACGAGAAAGCCAAGCTAACTTCGTCTGTGCCGAAGTTTTTATACCCTTGCAAGTGCTCGCTTAAATATTTTCAAAAAATACTCTTTTTCCCATTTTCCGACCGATCGTTCGTATGGGAGCTATATGATATAGTCATCCGATTTGGACAAAAACTTGTAGAACTATGTAAAAGCATGAGAAACAAACAAATCCAAAATTGCAGGATGCTACCATTAAAAACAAAAAAATTTTTCTAACTAAGACTGTTTTTCAGACCTATCTTTTGTATGGCAGCTATACCATATAGTTGTCCGATTTTAATAAAAATTGGTAGGATTATAAAAAAACATATAAAACCTACGATGACAAATTTGGAGACGTTTCCATTGAAAAGAAAAAAGTTTTTCATTCTAAAACTAGTTTACCGACCGATTGTTCCTATTGGAGCTATGAGATATAGTCACCCGATCCGGTCGGTTCCGACATATTAGTAGTGTGCAGCAAAAATAAGACTCTGTGCAAAATTTCAGCTCGATAGCTTTTAAACTGAGAGACTAGTTCGCGTAGAAACAGACAGACAGACAGACGGACAGACGGACGGACAAAGCTCAATCGACTCAGCTCGTCACCCTGATCAAGAATATATATAGTTTATGGGGTCGGAAATGAATATTTCTATGCTTTGCAAACTTCTGGGCAAAATTATAATAAAGCGTGAAGAGGAGAAAGAAAAAAAAAACAAATCGAATAGAAAAAGAATTAAAAAGTAAAAATAAGAAGAACAGAAAAGAAAACTTAACCTCTACTTAAGTATGAACTAGAACCAAAAAAAAAAAAATAAAAATAGATTAATAAATATAAATATATATAATATATAAAAAGAGGTAAACTTAAAACATACACAGGAACAGTGAAAAGAAAAAAAAAATATACATATATATATAAAAAAAAGAACAAACAATAAAAATAAAACAAGAAAGAAAGTCGGTCAAGCCCGACTATAACATACTCTGTACCAAGAAAATTTGTCTTTTGATCATAACTCGAAAACCGTTCATCCGATCTTCTTCATTCCTTTGGCGGATCGATAAGTC
Organism: Lordiphosa fenestrarum; assembly: GCA_035044985.1. Taxonomy (NCBI): domain Eukaryota; kingdom Metazoa; phylum Arthropoda; class Insecta; order Diptera; family Drosophilidae; genus Lordiphosa; species Lordiphosa fenestrarum. Next base: position 34,685 of record JAWNNO010002756.1, read on the forward strand.
ATCCTAATAACTAAATATGTCTAGAAGGAACAAGCCATCTATCTTCAAAACTGTGGGAGATATGATGTTTTTTTCTAAATTGCGGGGGCGGGAGGGGGCGTGGCCAAAATTGAAAATAAACTTGATCTGCCTGCAGACATAAGAAGCATATGTCAAACCTCTATCTCTTACCATCTCTGAGATCTGTTCGTTCATACGGACAGACAGACAGACGGACGGACGGACAGACGGACATGGCTATATCGACTCGGCTGTTGATGCTGATCAAGAATATATATACCTTATGGGGTCGGAGATGCTTCCTTCTGCCTGTTACATACTTTATCACAAACTTATAATACTCTATGTACCTTCGGTACAGAGTATAAAAATGTAATAAAATAAAATACTGAATAACCGAAAAGTCTCTGACCCGGTGGGGGATGATTTACACAGCTAGGTGCGGTCAGAGACTTTCCCGGAGATAGGTGTGAAGGGACGTTTTTAGTGAGAAGAGAGAGAGATCTGTTGAGAGCAAGTGATAAAGATCATTATACTTTTGACATAAGACCCGAAAACGATTGTGTTGGGCATAATCAGTTGTGCATCTAGACAAGATTAAAGGTAAATAGTTTCTAGTCGGTCTAGAAGGAACAGAGAAGTTAAGGCGACATAAGAGTTCAGAAGAATCTACATCACCGATAATTAGCTTATGCAGAAAAGAAACACCTAAGACTGTCCTACGGTAAGCTAGCGAGGGTAGGTCAATAAGCAAGAGTCTGCTGGAGTACGATGGTAAACGAAGTTTGGGGTCCCAATTTAAGCCTCGAAGGGCAAAAAGCAAGAATTGCTTCTGGACTGACTCAATAAGATCAATATGCTTTTTATACTGCGGACACCATACGGACGAACAGTATTCAAGAGTGGGACGGACTAGAGCAGTGTAAAGTAGTTTTGTGGTGTAGGGATCATTAAATTCCTTCGACCAACGTTTAATGAATCCAAGTACACCATTCGCTTTATTAATTATAGAAGTGATATGAGGATTGAAAGTCAATTTGGGGTCAAAAAGAATTCCAAGATCAACGACAGACGATATATTATACGTTGCAACGGTTCATTTCCAATCATATAGGAAACCAGCAAAGGTTTGCAACGGTGGAAAGTCATAAACATACACTTGGAGCAGTTAAGATGTAAATGATTAACCCAGCACAAAGACCGCAAGGAATTAAGATCATCTTGCAATCTGGTATAATGCATCGGGTCGTTAAAAGATAAAATAAGTTTTACGTCATCGGCATACATAAGTATCCGAGAATAGGATAATATTGTGGGGAGATCATTTATGAAGAGAGTAAAAAACAAAGGACCTAGGTGGCTACCTTGAGTTACACCAGAGGTTACAGAAACAGGTTTTGAAATATTGGAACGTAGCAGAACTTTTTGAGTTCTATCTTTTAGATATGACGAGACCCACAGCAGAAAAGGGGAGGGAAATCCTAGTCGATCGAGCTTAAAGAGGAGGAGATCATGGCTGACAGAGTCAAAGGCTTTACTGAAGTCAGTATAGATGGAATCCATCATTAACCAAAGAGCTAAATTCAAGCAAATTGGTCGTAGTTGACCGACGCTTTATAAAACCATGCTGGAAAGGTGATAAAATCGACTTACAATAATGCTGCAATGTTGCGGTTACAATCTCTTCAAATAATTTAGGGATAGCGGATAGCTTAGCAATGCCTCTGTAATTGGATATCTCGGATTTTCCACCCTTTTTATGGAGAGAAATTATATAAGATTCTTTCCAAAGAGTTGGGAAGACTGAAGAATCAAGAGATAGATTAAAGAGTTTAAGCAAAGGTTTGCATAAAGAGCTAGATCACTCCTTGAGCACACAACTAGGAATGTTGTCAGGGCCAGGAGAGTAGGAAGATTTAAGTAATTATACTCTGTACCGTAGGTACATAGAGTATTATAAGTTTGTGCAAAAGTATGTAACATCCAGAAGGAAGCATCTCCGACCCCATAAAGTATATATATTCTTGATCAGCATCAACAGCCGAGTCGATATAGCCATGTCCGTCTGTCCGTATGAACGCACAGATCTCAGAGATGGTAAGAGATAGAGGTTTGACGTGTATGGGACATATGCTTCTTATGTCTGCAGGCAGATCAAGTTTATTTTCAATTTTGGCCACGCCCCCTCCCGCCCCCGCAATTTAGAAAAAACGTAATATCTCCCACAGTTTTGAAGATAGATGGCTTGTTTCTTCTGGACATATTTAGTTATTAGAATAACTTATCGATCCGCCAAAGGAATGAAGAAGATCTCATGAACGGTTTTCGAGTTATGATCAAAAGACAAAATTTCTTGGTACAGAGTATGTTATAGTCGGGCTTGACCGACTTTCTTTCTTGTTTTAAAAATGAAAGTAGAGAGGTTTCGGATATAATGGGAGCACAGATTGAGTTGTATGAAGAAATGTTATAAGGATAATAAGTGTTAGCACATTGGACAGAGGAATATGTTGATTGGAAGAAATCAGCGAATAAATCAACGGCAGCGGAATCATTGCTAGCCTTTTGGTCACATAGAAAAAAAGAGGAAGGTAAAGACGAAGATCTACGTTTAGAGTTCACAAAACTATAGAATTGTTTAGAGGAGGTTAACACGCGTTCAACATCTTCAAATTGTACGTATCCCCATATTTCCGCTGAAAACACTTGATTGCTGATACCATAGCTTGAAAAACTTTGTACTAGCAGCTGGGTTTAACATCCGTTTTGCTTAGCAAGCTTTTTCAGGTCGCGTTTATCGCCATTTTAGCATCCTTTAGTTTTCCATTTACTTGTGTAGTAAACGTCATGTTCTGAGTTAACATGACGCCCAAGTATTTATAGGACTTAACCCTTTGTAATTGTGTTCCATTTAGAGTGCACTTTCTGCTTTCATGTATCTGCCTCTTGATCTATTTACAATCATCACTTTAGACTTTGCTGTATATATTTGCAGATTCCACAGCTGACAATAGTTGTTTAGTGCATCAATCATTTCCTGTAGGCCATGAGGTGAATTGCAGCGAATGCACACATTGTTTGTTTATTTTAAGATAAGTAATTTTCTACTTGTTAAAAATAGTTATAAAGTATAAATAAAATTAAAATTAATTTTCTACTACGCCGACCAAGTAAGGAGAAGTTTTTTGCGATATGCCCCTATGCCCAAAATTGCAGGATGCTAGCATTAAAAACAAAAAAAAGTTTTTCTAACTAAGACTGTTTTTCAGATCTATCTTTTGTATGGCAGCTATACCATATAGTTGTCCGATTTTAATAAAAACTGGTAGGATTATAAAAAAACATATAAAACCTACGATTACAAAGTTTGGAGACGTTTCCATTGTAAAAAAAAAAGTTGGGGTCGGAAATGAATATTTCTATGCGTTGCAAAATTCTGGGCAAAATTATAATACCCTTTGCAAAGGTATAAAAAAATTATTTTTGATTTATTTTTATTTTTTTATAATTACTAAATTTTTCTGTGTTCCTTAAACACTAAATAACAACGTAAGAATTTATATTTTCAGCTTTCCCCGTCCAGGGTTTGAACTCGGTACCTCGGGGGACTGACTACTTAACACGAACTTGCATGGCAACTTAAACAGCTCGACCACCAGCCAACTGCTAGGCGTGAGTAAAACCTCTCAGCCCAGTGTTAAAGATAATCAAACAGTTGCCTTAGGTCGCGAGTTCAAACCCCACTGAAGGCATATATTTTTATACCCTGTTCCCATTGAAAATGGGAAAAGGGGGATCATGAAGTTGTGCGAATGTATGTAACAGGGAGAAGGAAAATTTTCCGACCCCATAAAGTATATATATTCTTGATCAGCATGAACAGCCGAGTCGATATAACCATGTCCGTCTGTCCGTCTGTCCGTCTGTCCGTCCGTCCGTCCGTCCGTCCGTCCGTCCGTCTGTCCGTCCGTCCGTCCGTCCGTCCGTCCGTCCGTCTGTCCGTCTGTCCGTCTGTCTGTCTGTATGAACTCGTCGATCTCAGAGACTATAAGAGATAGAGCCACAAATCTTTGCACGAAGGTAGATTTATGCTGTACGCAGATCAAGTTTGTTTCAGATTTGGAAAATTCCCACCCGTCCCCCTTTTATCCCCAAAAAACCAAGACCTCCTCTAGAAATTCTACACCTAAACAACCGTCAGATCCACAATTTTCAAGTTAGAGCCTCGTGGTTTAGTATACATCAAGCTAGGCTCAATATCTATCTATTCTGAAAAGTACAATCAGATCGGACCAAAAACACCGGAGTTATAAGCGAAACAGTTGGGCTGATAATAGCCCTCAGGACTAGAAAAGTATTGCCTACATTTAGGATGACATCTTCAAAAATTCAAAAACAAATAAATGAAAATAAATGAACAGGGTATTTTGTGGTCGGGAAACTCGACTGCAGCGCCCTTACTTGTTTTTTTTTTGCACTTTAATTCAAAATTCCATTTTTTTTATTTTAGTTTTTCTGGAGACTACATAGTTAAACATTTTTAAGCTGAATCTTTACAGAGAATTGTAGAAGGGTTGATAAGTACATTGAGAGATGGCAAAATCTTGATTTTGAGATTTTCAATCTCATTTCAAGTTTTTCAATCTTTTTTTTTTAAGATTGCAATCTTCTCGAAAATGAGAATTTCAATCTAGATTATAGATTGATTTTTTTTCTCAGTGTATGAACACCTAGATCTCAAAGACTAGAAGAGCTAGAGCCACCAAATTTTAAATGTAGACCAGTATTGTCTGCACGCAGCTTGTTGGAGGAGAAAACAATTATTCTTAACTTATATTTTGTACCATCATTAACATTCAAATTCAAATTTAACTATAGAATCAGCTTGGTGTGCACGCAGTTGGTGGATCATCACTCAACTAACTGGCATTATGAACTGGGACTCAGCAGACCCATTTCGAAGAAGCTCGATTTTTGCTAGATCTCCGGAGGAGTCTGTGCCTATGGAACCGGAAATACCAGCGAGGCCAAAGTCCAATCAGCATTCGATAACTAATTCGGAGGGTAACAAGACGGAGGAAGTTGACGGCTTACGAAACCTCAACAATATTGGAGCAAAAGCAAAAGAGCTCAGAAAGCTTATGGTCCCACCAAATGATGTGATGAGAGAACTCGTCGATGAAATCGACGTGCTACAAAAGGAAACGCACTCATATTTGCAGGTGTCTCTAACAAAAATCACAAGGCCACCCAAAGTGATTAACCCATATACACAATACAATCCGCTCGGAAGGAGCAGAATGCACGGAGGGACACGGGAGGAAAAAAGGAAGAATCCAGCACAGAAGGATGTCCAGCCAAGGACAGCACCAAAGGAACCGCAAAGAGATGGATGGACTACAGTAAAATCAAAAATCAGGAAACCAAGACCGCCAAAAAATGATGCTATAGGCATAAAATCATGCTCTTACGCAGATATATTAAGACCGGTAAAAGTAACTGAAGGAGCTTGGGCAATGTGTGCAAGGCATCAGGCGTACCGCCAAGGCACTACGGGGAAAATGACCACTTTATCTGGCATTTGCATGTTTTTTAAAAGTTTTCTAAATAGCACAAATTTGATGTTAACGCATTAAGAAAACATCAGTCTGCTATGCCCCAAACTCAAAATGTTAAATTTAACAGTCCCATGTGAGAATAACAGCTGTTAAGTCAGCTGTTGCAATCGAAAGCACGTGCGGCTAAGTTTTTTAAATTTTTGCATTGAGTTTTGTTTTTAATATTTTGTGATGGCAACACAATTAGAAGAAAGAAAGTCGGTCAAGCCCGACTATAACATACTCTGTACCAAGAAAACAAGAAAGAAAGTCGGTCAAGCCCGACAATAACATACTCTGTACCAAGAAAATTTGTCTTTTGATCATAACTCGAAAACCGTTCATCCTCTTCATTCCTTTGGCGGATCGATAAGTCATCCTAATAACTAAATATGTCCAGAAGGAACAAGCCATCTATCTTCAAAACTGTGGGAGATATGATGTTTTTTCTAAATTGCGGGGGCGGGAGTGGGCGTGGTCAAAATTGAAACTTCTATCTCTTACCATCGCTGAGATCTGTGCGTTCATACGGACAGACAGACAGACAGACGGACAGACGGACATGGCTATATCGACTCGGCTGTTGATGCTGATCAAGAATATATATACTTTATGGGGTCGGAGATGCTTCCTTCTGTTACATACTTTTGCACAAACTTATAATACTCTGTGTACCTACGGTACAGAGTATAAAAATAGTTCAAATTGTGCGTGTGCCCTGCAAACATTTTGTCGTGTTACTTATCTCCCTCGTCAATGCGAGAGTTTGGCGATTGATTGAGGGGAGAGTTCGGAGATAGTTTGGCGATTTACACTAACAAAATACATTAGGTATCGCATTTTTATCATAAAAAGGATAAATTGGCGATATGTGCTATCGCATTTTTTCCGTCCATTCGGTAAATTGGCGATATATCCCTCAAAAATCGTCTTGGGGGCAAAAATGCGATACTTTATGGTTGGTCTCGCTTTTTCATCATCCCATCTGAGAATTGGCGATACATCGCTTAAAACTCCCTAAGAAGATCCGAATGCGATTCTTCTTGAAGTGAATTCAACGACTTTTTACAATATTACCAAAGGAAAATACTTTGGCAATGCTTTCAAAAGATGAAAAAACCGGCCCAATAAAAAAATGTACACATGTACTTAATGTTCTTCCTTCTGGAAAATGTGTGTTTACTTGTCCCTGTAGTAACTTGTTTGATCTGTGGCTTTTAAGAAAGCCATTATTAAAATAAGCAAACGGTCAGACAATAATAATATTCAAAATATTTCAGGGTTGCAATATGCTACCACTCCTATTAAATAATATTAAAAAGAGATGTCTCTCTGATGTAAAGACAATTACATTTTTTTCTGACATTCCATTGCCAGTAAAGTTGACCATAGTGCACAGGCTCCGATTCAGCACAAACTACAGTAGGCCTCGTTTTTTGGTTCAGCTTCCCCTGGGAAAACCTTTCGTTTCAATAGTCAACGGAGTGAAAGGCATAATAGATTGTGTATTTATTAAAAGCAGACCTTCTTTTCGTTAAAAATTTGTGTTGAAATTCCTCGCGCTTTGCGTTAAATAAGTCGAAATGTCCTCCATCAAAGCCAAAAGAGCAAAGACAAGACGACAAGCAGCCCGAATTGTCTTAAACTGTTATGGAAATACAGGGCCCAGTTTTCAAGGGCGATCCAGCAGTGGTGGCAAGAGGTCAGCATTCAGATTTTAGTTTTGGTTGCATATATGTCACTAATTATAGCTTTTGTTTTCAGAAATTGCTCATACCATGTTTGCCAAGACGACGGATTCAGACATTAACAAAGTCTGTGCACAACATTTTTTGCATGCTTTAGCATATAAATAAAAAACAACTCAAAATCAATAACAAAACTTAAATTTATAACAAATAAAGAAACCACCATACATACATACATACACTCTCAAATTACACATAAATATTTGAAGAATTTGACACACTTAGCCTTAAAAAATAAACTATTTCCCCTACTGTTAAATAACAGAATTCGAAACACATTTTATTTGTATGGCTTATGTTGGGGGAAGAATCGCATTATTATTTCTAAGAAAAATCGCATTCTTATCTCTAGGAAGAAGCGCTTTCTTAACTCTAGGAAGAATCGCATTCTTATCTCTGGAAAGAGTCGCATTCTTATCTCCAGGAAGAATCGCATTCTTATCTCCAGGAAGAAACGCATTCTTAACTCTAGGAAGAATCGCGCTCTTATCTCCAGGAAGAATCGCATTCTTACCTCAAGGAAGAAACGCATTCTTATCTCTAAGAAGAATCGCATTCTTATCCATCAGAAGAGACTTTTTCTTATCCCCAGGCTGAATCGCTTTCCTATAGCTCAAAAGAGACTTTTTCCTATCTCCCAGAAGTATCACTTTCTCATCGCCCGGAAGTTATCGCATAGTGTCACATTTCTTCCCGTGGGGAGATGAGAATGCGATAATAATGCGATATCGCTAGAGTAAAGCGATACCTACTAGGCGAATCGCATTCTTATCTTCCGCGATAAAAAATGTTTGCTGGGTGTATACTAATATGTTGTCTTTTTATAAGTGCTTCTAAAGCTGTATTTTTATTAACAAATTTCAACTTTGGAAAGGATTATGTAAAAGAGTTTAGAATTGTTTATGTGTTTGTCCAAGTGTTTGTTGTAGAGTTGTCAATTCTGAGTTAACAGGTATTGGTCTTAATTTCCTCTTTTTTCCTCTTTTGGCGCAATTTACATTTTATTAGGTAACCTCACTTTTCCAACGTCGATTTGTTTGCTGTGTGGAATAGCGAAAGGGGCCGGCACGAACGAGAGAAGGCAATTCAAATATATTTTGAACTGCATGCGTGCAATAATGTTGATGAAAATATTTTAAAAGTAAAAAGCCACCAATTTGCATTATAATTGGCTTAAATGTAAGAACTTTGAAAGAAGACATTCGCAATGGATAAACGGTACTACAACTTTGCCTTTAAAAACAAGAAAGAAAGTCGGTCAAGCCCGACTATAACATACTCTGTACCAAGAAAATTATACTCTCAGCATAAATTTTGATGCTGCAGTAGCAGCGAACAGTCTTTTGATCATAACTCGAAAACCGTTCATCCGATCTTCTCTATTCCTTTGGCGGATCGATAAGTTATCCTGCTAACTAAATATGTCCAGAAGGAAGCCATCTATCTTCAAAACTGTGGGAGATATGACGTTTTTTCTAAATTGCGGGGGCAGGAGGGGGCGTGGTCAAAATTGAAAATAAACTTGATCTGCCTGCAGACATAAGAGGCATATGTTCCATACATGTCAAAAATCTATCTCTTACCATCTCTGAGATCTGTGCGTTCATACGAACAGACTGACAGACAGACGGACATGACGGACATGACTCGGCTGTTGATGCTGATCAAGAATATATATACTTTATAGGGTCGGAGATGATACCTTCTCGATGTTTCATACTTTTGCACAAACTTATAATACTCTGAGTACATACGGTACAGAGTATAACAAGAAAGAAAGTCGGTCAAGCCCAACTATAACATACTCTGTACCAAGAAAAACGAGAGCGTAAGTTGAAGTCGGCCCTGCCCGACTTCGAAATACCCGTTACTCAGCTCAGCTCGGATAAGTATGCAACATTTTTTTAACTCGGCCATTTATTATCCGATCCTTTTGAGATTGTAGATATTGGCCACATAGACTACCCTGCAAAATCTGAGCTCGATATCTTAAAAATTGTGGGAGTTATTCAATATTTTTTATTGCGAGAGCGAGAGGGGCGAGAGGGGGCGTGGCCAAAATTTGAAACAAACTTGATCTGCCTACAGACAATACTAACTTACGTATAAAATTTGGTTGCTCTAGCTCTTCTAGTCTCTAAGATCTAGGTGTTCATGCAGACGGGCGGACGGACGGACATGGCTATATCGACTCGGCTGTTGATGCTGATGAAGAATATATATACTTTATGATATCGGAGATGCTTCCTTCTGCCTGTTACATACATTTGCACGACTTTAGTATACCCTTTTTACTCTACGAGTAACGGGTATAAAAATTGCGTTGTAAAATTTAGAAATCGCAAAGAAAAAGCCTTTTAAATCGCAGCCACAAAAATTCGCAAGCGTTCGAGATAGTCGTACGAAACGAATTAAGGAAACTACGAGTGGGAAAAAGAGAGAGAGAGAGAGAGGATTGGCACGCGCCGCAGACAAAAACAACCTTTGCATTTGCCAGAGCTGGAGGGCGCACATCGAAAACTACGCGGGACTCCGGAGTGACCAGAATGACTTAACATCATTGTGATTGCTTGATATTATGTTAGAATTAAAGAACTCGACTATTTTTATATTATTTGCAATTTAAACAATCCTCGTCTTAGTAGTCAGATGGGTATTGGGCGATATATTTGTCCCGCGACCATCTCTAATTTCTCTCTAAATATTGTGTATGTGGGAAAGGGAAGGGGGAAAATGGAGACGTCCCAGTTAGCTGCAAGAATCCAATTGGATCTAATGAGCTAGCCATAGCTGTTAGGTTTTGTATAGGATTTCGGCCCGATTTCTCAAAGGTTACGGTTAGCCAACCACCGGTCAGATTTGACCGTCAAGATGACGAGCGGTTAAGTCATTTGGTTTTCTCAGCAGCAGTTTCGCCTGATATCGGCAAATGCCTATCGCTGCTTCAGTGTGTCCATACTGTTTGACTAAACTAACGAGTAGACAGCTGACTCGGTTTGGTTTGTTTGTTTTTTAATGCGATTGGTTGTTGCTGCTCATTGTTTTGCGGAAAAGTTGACAAAAATTCGATGTTCCGCCTCATCGAATTGCATTTCCATTGCGTGGAGTTGAAAAATTCGTTTATTCATAAACATTTTGTGTTGCAGCAAATATTAAAATAAACAAAGCAAGTGTGCGGCCAGCTGTTTGTATATCGATACAAAATATCGATAATTTCATCAGGACTGAGCTCGCGGTTAAAGTTGACCGGTGGATGATCAGCGGTTAAGTTTGTTCCTCCGGTTACGCCACACACATCATGAGACACTCAAATTCGGTTAAACTGCCTGTCAAGTTGACCAACCAGACATTGAGAAATCGGGCCTTCGTTGTTGGAATTACTCACACAATATATTTGCAGATTTAATTCATTTAAAAGGTGGAATTTTTGGCGGGGCGGGGTCATCACACCCACAACGTCCAATATGAATCGTTAAATAAAAATTTGTCCTAAAATATTGCTGGCTATCACTTTGCTGTGAAGGCGTTGCTCATACATACGTACATCTACATACATATGTATGAGTTTTGCCGCTGCAGGAGCAGCCCAGATATATTGAATTTTCGTTTGCTCATATCTTTACTACCGTTCATCCGATCTTTACCATACCTTTGGCAAATCGAACAAAAATTTTTATCAGAAAATATGTCCAAAAGGTTCGAACCTTCTATCTATAAAACTGTGGGAGATATGACGTTATTCTCAAATAGCAGGGGCGGGAGGGGGCGTGTCGCAAAATGAAAATAAACTTGATCTGCCTGCAAGTATAAGAAGCA
>JAWNNO010002764.1:0-58061 GCA_035044985.1 Lordiphosa fenestrarum
CGTATTCCATATAGCTCAAAGAGATCTGCTGCTGCGGGTTGGCCTTTACTTATTAAATTTTTGCTGCTGTCAAAATGCATCCATTTTCCATTTATATTAATGGCGTCGCTTTTCACAAACATTTTATATGTGCTGTTTATATTTGTGAGTTGTCTCTTTAACTGCAATAGGACAGCTTTATCGTCCTGTTTTTCTATGCAGAGATCCTTCTCTATGTAAATCGATGTTCCCGAAAGCTTCTTTGTGTTTTTGAGCAGCTCCATGGCCATTTCCTCAGTTTCCAATTCCACACATAAATTTACTTTATTATTCCTTTCGTAAATGACGTGCGTATTCTTAACCCTAGCAGTACCAACGTGCATTTTTGTGCTAAATAGAGTCTCAAGATTGCCCTTAGACACCTTCTCCTTTTGCAGACCCTTGACTAGTAGGCGCTTGGCTTTGGATTGCTCTACAAGCCGTCTTAACTCTTTTTTATCCTGGAGCCTATCAGCCTTCATTTGGATGATTTCATCTCTGAGCTCCCGATTTTCCCTTTCCAAAGATTCAATTTTCTGCGTAACGCCTCCAATTTGTAATTTTAGTTCACCAATATCCTCTTTTGATGCGACTGTATGTGCGAGACTGCTTATCTGTCGATCAAATTTATCCCCCATTTGCTGTATGGCAGTCATTATATTGCCTAGTACATTTTCTGGCGACAAATCTGAGCATTTCCTCTTCTCTGCTTGAGTTAGCTGACTAGATGATGGTTTGGGAATTGTAGGGGTAGAGTATACATTTGGCGACCTTTGCATATTTTCTTATTTGTTTATTTCTACCGCAGCCTAGAAGTATGCTTTAAGATAAGATGGTTTATAACTTTGCTAAAGCACTGTGCTGCTCTTTTTGCGTTTACCAACACTTTGTTAGTACCGATCAGCTGTGGTGGCAAGTGTTTGTTTCCCCAATATAAGCTTGATTGGTTGCTGCTTACCGGTGAATTGCTATTGTTGGCAGAGTAATTGCGTAAAATTCCAAATTAACAATAACTTGGCGATTAGCTGCTCCGTCGGTGTTTACGATTGGGCTCCGTCGATTTGCTGCAGTGTCACCTCCTTGATGTGTCTGGCGGACGGATGACTCCAGTTCCTGAGTTTTCTTTGTCACGCTGTTTTCACTCAGCCGGTTGCTTTCTTCGTTTTCACCGCTTTCCACTCCTTTCGCCTTGTTTGAGTTTTTCCCAGGAGTAATTGTGCAAAATAAATGCCACAAATGTAGTTATTATTATGTTTACATCTTCTGATCTTAGCCAGATTTGAAGTGCTGCGCACATAAATGCTGAGTCTTTGTCTGCTTTAATTTCATTTGGTTTACCCATTTCATTGAATATTTTTAGGAGGGCTCGTTTGGCTTCTAACCAATCTCTACCATTTACTTCGATTAAAGCTGCGTATTTTGAATATACATCGATACAAGATAAGAATTGTTTATTGTCGATCATGTAGAAATCGATGACATATCTTTCTCTTGGATTAAAAACTTCTGGAGTTATTTCGTAAGAAAGTTTTGTATTTCTGTGTTCAGTTTTTGAAATATTGCATATTTCACATTCGTTAATAATGTTCTGGATTAGTTTTTGGTAATCGGGATAGTAAAATTTTTCTTTAAAAAGTAGGATTGTTTTTCAATACCTGGGTGTAGTAAATCTCTATGAGACTTAATAATTGTTTCTTTGAATTCGGCAAATGTTTGAATATCTACCAACTTTTTGTAAGTTCTCATTAATTTTGTAAAATTGTTCGGATTGATGATTTCTATGAATGCGTTTTGGAAAATTAAGAAATCAATTTCGTTTTCGAAATATATTACACTATTTTTTGTGCATAGGTATTCTTTAATAAGGTTTTTGGCATGCTCGTTTGTCATTTCCTTGTAGATGATTTTATATTTTGTTTTGTGAAAATATCTTGTTGTTTGTACCTCGTTTGATTCACCTTTGATGAATTCGATCTGTCTGTTGTAATAATTTATAGGTGTTTCTGTGATAGCAATGTATCTTTGGTTATCTTCATGTGCACTGTGCACTGTAGCTGCAATGCTACTGGGTGTTTCTCCCAAGAAATTTTCTTCGATTTTAACTCTTGATAGAGCGTCTGCTACATAGTTTTCTTTACCTGGAATATATTTTATGTGGTAGTCAAATTCGTTTAATTTGATCTTCCATCTTTGCAATTTCATGTTTGGCTCTTTTATGTTGTTAAGCCAAACCAAAGGTTTGTGGTCGGAAAGAATGTCAAACTTTCTTCCATAAAGGTATGATCTGAAATACTTTGTTGCCCAGACAATAGCAAGGAGTTCTTTTTCTATTGCGGAATAATTGACTTCGTGTTTGTTCAAAGTTCTGCTGGCAAAGCATATTGGTTTATGATCTTGAGATAATACTGCACCTATGGCAATATTACTAGCATCTGTGGTTAAGGAAAATGGTTTTTCGAAGTTTGGGTATGTCAATATTGGGTCTGACATGATAAGCATTTTTAGTTTTCAAATGCTAAAACATAGTCTGTGTCTTTAATATTGATTTTCGATCCTTTCTTTAATTTGAATGTTAAAGGTTTTGCTATCTTAGCAAAGTTTGGGATAAATTTGCGATAGAAACCGCAGAGGCCTAAGAAAGATTTAATTTCCTTAGTAGTTTTTGGAATTGGGAATTTTTCAATTGCTTGAATTTTGGTGGGGTTGGGTTTGATACCCTCAGTGGTTATGCTATGACCAAGGAATTCTGTTTCCTTTTTAAGAAATTCACATTTATCAAGCTGAAGCTTGAGATTAGCTTGCCTTAATTTCATGAACACTTTCTTTAATGATAATAAATGTTCTTCCAATGAAGTGGAAAACACTATTATATCGTCCATGTATACAAGAAAATCTTTATAGATTAGATCTTCTAACAAGTTGTTCATGCAACGTTGGAAAGTTACTGGTGCGTTTTTCAGACCGAATGGCATTCGAGTATACTCATAATGTCCATTTTTAGTCGAGAATGCAGTTTTGAGGATTGATTCTTCGTCCATTTGGATTTGATGAAATCCTTTCGCGAGATCGATTGTTGTAAATTGGCATTTGCCTAGTTTGTCAAGTATATCATCCATTATTGCGATAGGATATTTGTCCCTTATGGAATTTTCGTTCACATCGCGGTAGTCGTTGACTACTCGGTATTTCTTTCTTCCTGATGCATCTAGCTTTTTTGGAACTATCCAAATAGGCGAGCAATAGGGTGAATTGGATTTTCTGATAATGCCTTGTGCAAGCATATCTTTAATTTGATTTTCGACTTCTTCGTCAAAAGCCTGGGGATATTTATAAGGTTTCCTATAAATAGGTTCTTCGTGTTTTGTTTTTATTACGTGTTTAATTGTACTAGTAAAGGTCAAATTTTCACCTTCTTTGTACTGGATGTCACTAAATTCAACAAGAACTTTAGTGAGTTCCTTTTTCTCCTCTTCGTTTAGGTGTTCTAAACGATATGCGTTACTTTCGTGTAACTCATTGTTAATTGCGAACACTGTATGCTCGTCTTCTGTTTGTGGTGGATCGAGGCATTCATATGCGGTCTCGTCCGAAATTTTCTTTACTTCTTCATGTTTATATTTCATGGAGAATGGGATGTTGTTTATTAGTACTGTTTTAGTACCATGATCGATTATTGCTTTAGTATCTTCTAAGAATTCTCGACCAAGTAATAAAATTATGCAAGTAAAATGTTTGATGTGTAGGGCAAAGTTTGCTCTGTTTTAGGTATATACTGTGTTTTAATTTTACTCTACCATTAATAGTATGTACTTCAAGCTGGTTATTTTTGGTTGGAAAATTTAAATGGTTCTTAGTCATTAAGTTAATAGATGAACCCGTATCCATTACACTTTTTTAGGTTTTATTGTTAAAAATCAAGTTTATGTATGGGTTTGTTCCTCTTCTTCGTCTTCCTCTTCCGTTTCCGAGGCTGCTTGATGAAAATTTTCGGAAATGTCCATTTTTTGATGGCCAGTTGAATGATTTTGGTTTTGTTGAAAATTGATAGGGTTTTGGACTCTACCGTGGCTTAGTTTTTGTTTAAATTCTTGATGCATTTGCTGATTGAATTCAGCACGATTCTGATTTTGATTTTGATTCTGAGGTTGATTGAAATTTTGAGAATAAAATCCCTTATTTCCACGATTGTCATTATTTTTCTGATTGTTGTAACCTTTGGAGGTTGATTGACCATTTGACTGGGTCGATTTTGTTCGATCGGAAAAATTGTTTTCGAAAACTCCTTCTTGCTGAGCTACCTGTTTCAATTTTAATATTGAGGTTATGTCATGTCTTGCGAGAGTCATAAATAACCTGTCAGGAAGTTTTTTCATTATAACGTCTTTAATTGTGTTGTTCATTGCATTAGTGTAGATGTGTGTGTTCAGTGTATTGTCTTCCAAAGTTAGTTTACTTGAAATAACAAATGACTTATATTCTAATTCTTCGACAAACTTACGGATACTTCCGTTAAATTGAGTGTTATATAGACGTCTTAGCAGTTCTTCGAATGGGGTCTGGATCTTGAAGGCGTCGATGAGTGTGCTTTTTAGTGCTGTCCAATTGCTAGCTGCTGATAGCTGGGAAACTCGCTGGGCGTCTCCAGAAATTTGCATCTCAATTGCCCCGAATAGCACGCTGTGTTGCCTAACATCTCGTGTTGGGTACAATTGCATAATGAAGTCGACTCTTCTTATAAATGCGCAGAGGTCTTCCGATGATCCGGAGAAAGTAGGCACCTGCCTAATTTGTCCTAGAGCTTGGCCTAAATGCTGCTCTGATAGCTGTAGTACTGCTGGTGCTGATGTTGAAGCGGATGTTGGTGTTGGGTCTGGCATGTTGATTGGTTTTTTGGGAATTTTTGTTTAGATCGTTCACTTGTTGGTGATGTTTCTTTAGGGGTATGATTTGCGATTTTTAGTATTTAAAAAAAAAATCGACTTTGTTTTTTTTCACATAACTTTGTAGCGGTCACACTAGAATTTAAGCGGGCTTTAATTGTGAAAGGGTTTTTTGGGGTGCGAGTTAAAAATCAATTTTAATTTTTATATAACTTTGTAGCGGTCACACTTTGTTTAAGCGGGCTTTAATTATGAAGATTTTTGCGCGTCACGATTAGCGGTCACACTTTGTAGGTTAAAGCGGGCTACGACTACTTTTGATTTTATTTCACGCGGGTTCTTGTGCGGACAAGTATACAACGTTTAGCACTGAGTATTTTCTTTGTAAGTGTTTACAACCCGTACTAGCACTAAGATCTTGATCGATCCTTAAAAACGTCAGACTTATCCTACCGGCTGCGCCAATGAGAAGTCAATGGTTCGGTTTAAAAAATAAAAAAATATAATTTCTTTATTTCTTATCGACTACTTATGTTATGAAGTAGTACAATCTTAGAGACTAAGATGTGTCGCGGTTGCGATGTCAAGTAAAACTCAATGTGTGGTTCTGCAGCTGCTGCTTAGCAAACCTCGGTTAATAGATTTTTGGGAGTGAAGATCAAAAAGCATTTCTCTCTTTTCTCATTTCATAATTTGAGAGTGGATTGCATCAGCCGATAATTTGAGCTGCATCAGCGTTTTGTTCTTGGTGGGAATAACGATTGGAGCGGATGTTTATGCTAGCGTTTTTATGTTTATGTCTGAGCCGCCTGAATTGTTATTGTCACCAAAAATATGGAAATTTATGTGTTTGGATTTTTGGGTTTATGTTTGTGTGTCTTGTTACAACTCAAGTGTTAGATTTTATGTGTGTGTGTCTGGTTACAATTTAAGTGTTAGATCGTGATAAATGTATGGGATCTTGTATTGGATCGTGGAGTGGTGGATATGTGACTATATATATATTAGGGCTCGACATTTCAGACGTGTATTTAGTTACACGTGTACTCGTGACACGTGTATACGAACGTGCTTCGTGTTTCAGTTCGAACGTAAGTGTACACGTGAATTACTGTTCGTGTATTCGTGTCCGAGTATAGGTTCGAACGTACGTGTACTAACCGAAACACGTGATTGACGTGTTTAAAGCTAGAGACACACTAGGCTGACGCCTGTTAACATACCAGCCGAAGTGTCTTCGGCATCTGATCCAAACGCATCAGATGCCATTTAAATTGCATAGAAAATTTGCTTTTAGAAACACACTAGCAACACGCCATCCGAGGAGCGCTTGCCTTCGCCATCTGATCCGGTTGATTTGGGTCAGCGTCGAACGTACCATCGGCTTGACGAGTGATATTTTGTTTATGGCAAACGCCTTGTTGACAAGGAAAAGACAACATTCTTGTATTGGCGTGCGTTGGCTGCAGATGTGTGTGTATGGCTATGTTCTCTGTGTGTGTATTTTGTTATTGCCTTTGCGCTCTTTGTATCATTTAAATTTGCCAAGGCGCTGAGTTTTTTTTCGCAAAGCTTATTCACTACACTTAAACCCGTAAATGATCTCAGAGCACGTTCGCTTGCAATCTATGCCCCGACAAGGCATTTGTGTTGTAACGGTTTGATGGCTGGCTTTGCTCTTCCTGCGGTAAACGGTGAACGGCGCATCGCTCGTCCTGCGACGCCCCAGAAGCTCGCAACCTTCATTATAGAATTAAACGACGAATTTAACGAGAGCGTAAGTTAAAGTCGGCCCTGCCCGACTTCGAAATACCCGTTACTCAGTTCAATTATTGTTTAAAAACTTCAAGCGGCTCGGATAAGTATAGAACATTTTTTTAACTCGGCCATTTATTATTCGATCCTTTTGAAAATTTGTGAGATTGTAGATATTGGCCACATAGACTACACTGTAAAATCTGAGCTCGATATCTTAAATATTGTGGGAGTTATTCAACATTTTTTATTGCGGGGGCGGGAGGGGACGTGGCCAAAATTCGAAACAAACTTGATCTGCCTGCTGACAATACTAGCTCACATCTAAAATATGGTTGCTCTAGCTCTTCTAGTCTCTGAGATCTAGGTGTTCATACAGACGGACGGACGGACGGACGGGCGGACGGACAGACGGACATGGCTATATCGACTCTGCTGTTGATGCTGATCAAGAATATATTATATATACTTTATGATTTTGGAGATGCTTCCTTCTGCCTGTTACATACATTTGCACGACTTTAGTATACCTTTTTATACTCTGTACCGTAGGTACACAGAGTATTATAAGTTTGTGCAAAAGTATGTAACATCGAGAAGGAATCATCTCCGACCCTATAAAGTATATATATTCTTGATCAGCATCAACAGCCGAGTCATGTCCGTCATGTCCGTCTGTCTGTCCGTATGAACGCACAGATCTCAGAGATGGTAAGAGATAGAGGTTTGACATGTATGGGACATATGCTTCTTATGTCTGCAGGCAGATTAAGTTTATTTTCAATTTTGGCCACGCCCCCTGCCGCCCCTCAATTTAGAAAAAACGGTGTATCTCCCACAGTTTTGAAGATAGATGGCTTGTTCCTTTGAACATATTTAGTTAGCAGGATAACTTATCGATCCGCCAAAGGAATGAAGAAGATCGGATGAACGGTTTTCGAGTTATGATCAAAAGACTGTTCGCTGCTACTGCAGCATCAACATTTATGCTGAGAGTATAATTTTCTTGGTACAGAGTATGTTATAGTCGGGCTTGACCGACTTTCTTTCTTGTTTACTCTACGACTAACGGGTATAATTAGGATTACATTAAGCCGCACGAAGCGCACCATAATTAGAATTTAGGTTATGATTAAATCAAGATTTAAACTGAGCGCCCACATTCAAACCATAGGCCGACGCTCGCCTATCCAACACCCATTGATAACTAACAGCTGGAACCAAGCCGCCATGATTGTTATCGATAACCAACAGCTGAGTACCGACAGCGCAGTCGCGGCCTATAAAAGACGAGCCATATCGCACTAGCACTTCACTTAGTGCGCGGCATCGGTCGAGTCAACATCTTGGAGTAGCAGATCAACCAGTAAATACCAACTACCAGTTCATCTCTGGGACTCCCGCAGTGCGGTTCTCGAATCGGCTACGACGCGCTCCCCACCAAGGGACCAAGCATGATGCAATAATATAAGATGATCTCGTCGGCTGCCGACTCGTTGGAGATACTGGAGAGCGAATTGGAATCACTTGACGCCCTTGTTACTATGCTAAAAACCCCTTCAAGTACACAGATACAAAAAAAATCCAAAAAACGTATCCATTTGGGAGGGATATGTCTTAAATATCCTTTTAATCATCCAACGGAGCTGAAAATCATCCCAAGGATCATCATTTTTCACGGAGTTTTAGCTCCGTTGAATGATTAAAAGGATATTTCAGACATACTATATCCCTCCCAAATGGATACCGGAATCATCCTTTTACTCACAACGGTACTGTGTGACGAGACAGAATCTCCGACTTCAACGGTAAGGCCTCTTCTTTTGAAAATTATTGAGAAGCACCTGAATTCGTCTGAAGACGATGATGACATGAGCTGCTCATTCAAAAGTACCGTCCGCGATGAGCTGAGCAAAAGATTTAATCTCACATGGCAACCTGGGAAAAGTAAGGTGTCTGCGCGGCAAGTTGCATCTATGCTTGACCCACGTTATATGGACTTGGAATCTGAACCTTTGGCTGCAAGGGAAGAGATCAGAGCCCGAGTTCTTTAAATTGTGAGGGCCCAGGCACCTTCTACTTCCAGTCAAGACGAGCCACAGTCGAGTCAAGTTGACATTAAGAACAGTGCACTGGCGTTTCTTTACCAGGAAAACGTCACGCTGGAACACAATGTCACCTCTCAATGGGACAGTTATCTTGCTGAGCCCGTGTTAAGGTTTGATTTGGACCCATTGCAATGGTGGTGCGCACGGCAACACAAATATCCGGCTTTAGCCGGTTTAGCTACGGAATATTTGGCAATTCCAGCCACTTCCGTGAGTTCGGAGTGATGTTTCTCAACTGCTGGTAACGCAGCTGCCTTAATCCTGCAAATGTTGATTTGTTGGTTTTTCTGTACCAGAACAGATTCGTTTTGTAAAAGTTTGTATCAGTTGTCACTTACATCGGGACTGATCCAACTCCCTAGATAAGTTAATATGTACACCCGATCAATTAAATAAATAAAGGAAGAAAGAGTGAGCAATGTAAGTTTATGATTAATTTTCATATCGTTTCAAAATCTATGATGTGTTTTCTGATCGTGTAACAATGTTGTATTTTGTTTGTACCACGTCCTTTCATCTCTTTTGCAGCTTGATGATTAGAGCAATACAATTTTTTCGCTCCAAATGTTATGAATTTCTTTTTCATACTTACCGCCTAGCATCTGAGACATTCTAATCTATTCAGAAACGTATCAATAAATTTCCTTTACCTGCTGTACCTGCCTACCTGAGGAGGGGAAGAGAGGTCCTTACCTCGTCCTTTCCTCTCCTTGTGTTCATGAAGTTCGTGGCGAAGGGGGGGCAGATCACAGACAAACGAAATCGGCCTAGTGGTTTCGAACAGCACGAGAAAGCAGTGAGGATCTTCTCGCGACATAATGATTCTGGCAAAATTCTTTTATAGTTATAACGAAAAAGAAACATTCACGTGTTACACGTGATTCACGTTAGGACTGGAAACACGGATATACGTGTATTCGGATACACGTGTGTTAAATACACGTGTAGTTCATAAACACCTACCTATACACGTAGCACTTAATTTCACGTGTTCACGTGTATTCGTACTACACGTGAAACATCAAGCCCTAATATATATCATCCTAGTGTTACAAGTAGAAATACTTAAAGTATTATACACTAGACACAAAGACAACATATTGACAACATATTGAACAATTTTAAATTAAGGTTAAAAATTAATTAATTGATTCATAATTATTTTAATAGATATTGATATAATTGAGATATTAGCCTAAACATTTGTGGTGTGATTATATTTATCCTGTACTATAGTATGTGTTAAGCTTAGCTCGAAATAGTGGTGCGCTACTAATTGATTTTAACTCATGTGGCAAGTTATTCCACAGGCGAACAGCATATATAAAGAAATGTTTTTCTGAAGCGGATAGCTTATATTTTTGGCAAACAACATTGTTAGTCCTTTTGGAAGCTGAGAGATTTAATTTTTCCAAGAGGTAGGCAGGTTCCTTAGTGGTTATTATTTTATGAAGTAGTTTTAATGCTCTTAAGCTTGCAAAGTCAGTAAGGAAAAGATTGTATATTTTATAGGTGTAATTAGAAATGCTTTCAGTCCGTCTTTTTTTTAAAACATACCTGGCAACGTCATTAAATACAACTTTTAGTCTTTGTTTACTTTCAGCATTACTTTGTCCAAAAAGCTCGACTCCATAAAATAGGGACGGTGTTAGGTATGTTTTAGCTATTAGAAGTCTGAGGTTTTCAGGTACAAGGTTTGGTCAAGTATAGTCGACGTAGTAAACTGTATGTCTTACCAACTGCTTTGCTAATATGGTCAGTCCACGTCAGAGTCTGGTTAAATATTATTCCTAAATTAGTTGCCTTTTCAACATATTATATTTCCTTATCTCCAATATATAGGCTATCAAGGGTCCTAACATCAATGTCTTTTTTAAAGATTACATGGCATTTAGACTTTAAAGGATTTAATCCAAGCCCATTTCTAATGGCCCATTCTGCAATTGATTTCAGTTCAGAGTTCGTTATATCTACACATTCATTAATTTTACATAAGGGACGACTGATATACAATTGGACGTCATCTGCATACATATGGACATTACATTTAGACAGGGTACTTGGGAGATCATTCACATACACAGAAAGCAATAATGGACCTAAAACTGAGACTTGAGGAACACCGCGTGTTATGGATAACAATGACGATATACTGAGGGAGGATACGACAGCTTGGCGCCTGTTAGTTAAATAAGATCTAATTAGTATTGAAGCAGTTTTTGAGAAACCAAACAATTTGCTTAACTTGGTGCATAATATATAATGATTGACAGTGTCAAATGCTTTGCCGTAATCTAGCAGTGTCAGATATGTGACATGCCCGGCATCCAACTTGCTTCGAATGTCTTCCGATACTTTTAATAGTGAAGTGATACAGCTTCGATTTTTCCTGAA
Source organism: Lordiphosa fenestrarum (assembly GCA_035044985.1). Classification (NCBI taxonomy): domain Eukaryota; kingdom Metazoa; phylum Arthropoda; class Insecta; order Diptera; family Drosophilidae; genus Lordiphosa; species Lordiphosa fenestrarum. Next base: position 11,156 of record JAWNNO010002764.1, read on the forward strand.
TCCTGACTGATTCTGTCTTAAATAGTTGTGTGAGACAAGGTAATTGTTTATTTGGCTAGCTGCAATAGATTCGAAAACTTTCGATAAGTAAGGCAAGATAGATATCGGCCTATATTCATTTTTTCGTTTAGGAACCGGATTATTTTCGCTACTTTCCACATTTCAGGAAACGTGGAGGTAGTGAGGACTGTATTCATTACATGTGTAACGTGTTTAAGAATTTTGGGCAGGATAATTTTTATAAACTTGGGGCTAATATCGCCAAGGCCTGTCGCATTAGATTTTATCTTAAGTTTTGCTTGAAGGACATCACATTGCCTAACACACGCTAAACTAAAGCTACTATCACAGGGTCTATTAGGTACACAGTTCAAATACGGATCGCAGGTAACTTCTGGAACTTGACAATGGACAAACCGTTGATTTAGTTCATTAACATCCGTATCACATTTATTTGGAGCTTGTTGTTTTCCAATGCCCAACCCTTTTATCTCTTTCCACGATTGTCTATTTGTAATTGCACTATTAAATTTATTGCACATATATTGGCTTTTAGCAGAAAAGATCATTTCGTTGACAATCGTTCTTGAGCTCTTAAAGTGCGCATATAGAAAGTCTGTCTTGTACCTCTTCCATTTAATTCATCCATTAATCCATTTATTGCATTCAATTTCTAATAGGCCATAGTCAATGTTTTTAAAATCTCTATATCTAATTGGGTTGTCAGTGTAGTCAAGAGAAATATTATAAGTAAGAAATATGAGGTCATGTTTTGAAAAGGCAGGTACGGATATTTGATCAAACAAAAGAGCACTATTTTGATGGTTCACAAAGAACAAATCCAAGAGTGTATTGCAGTTTCCTGAATAATGTGTCGGTATACTAAAATTAATAAGATGCAAGTCCAAAGCTTCCAAGCTTTCAAGTCTTTTTCTTTTAGGACGTCACTATTAAAATCTCCAGTAATTATGATATCATTATATTGCACAGACAGACTAGAAATAAGCAATACTAAATCAGAGTATTCAACATTTCGATTTGGTTTCAGACACACATATTACATCTACATCGGAACCAACAAATAAGTATCTAAACTCGTCCATTTTTTTAGTCAAACTTTGAGCATTAATATGACACACTTTTAAGCCTTTCTGTTGTTTGCATTGTATGCATAGTAGTGTATTAGTTAAAATATTGTGCATTTATAGTAAAAATTTAAACCTAGAATTAGATACGCACCTAACATATAAGACAGAATTAATATTGAGCACACCAACAATTTATGTCTACGATTGGACAAACAAAAATTTTTAAGAGAGTTATACTTAAGTCTAAAGAGAAGGTTTATAAAAAGAGCAACGCAATCATCACTCTGGGCGAATTGAATTATTTTTATTATCCGCTCCATCCAAGACAACAGTTGGTGAGGGGGTTGAAGGGGGATCTTCACGCTGCATAGCCAAAAGCTCCCCAAGCTTTTGGATGCATAACACTTCTGCTTTCTCGCTCTGCTTGATATGCACAAGAGAGCGACGTATGAAGACCGCCGAGAGAAGCTTACGTTTTTTCATTTTTATAGCTTCTTTAAAAAGCTCATAGTCAGCTGCTCATTCACATAGAATGGCACAGGTGTTCCGCCAAGCCCTGCAGTTCAACCTCCATGACCTTCATCTGCTCGCTTATGCCATTCAAGATGCGCTCTTCTGCTATTTGGATGTTGGCGGTGATGAGCTCCGCTTGTTCAGCGAACCGGAGATTTATCAACTCAAGGAGTTGAGGAGATGGAGCATCGGATACTCGCCCACCAGCAGCATTTCCAGCGTTATCACGTTGAAGCTTAATTGGAGAAGCCATATTGTGGACTATAATTGTGAGCGATGTTTGTATGTGTGTGTCTGTGTTGCATGCTTTTCTATGTGTTGGTGATGTTTTGCTTGTTAGTTTATTCACTTTCACAGGTGTGTTTGTTGTTTGATTTGAAGCAAATCTTTAAAAGTTTTTTAATTTCACAAGCCTCTGCACAATTATTGGAAGTGTTTATTGAGTTTTGTTTGTATTGTATGTATTAGTTTTATTTATTTAATTATTAAATTTCTCGGAGAAATTATTTTCGCGCCTGCTTCGATAGACGATAGACTATATTTATATAAATTTCTTAACATATACGGCCCTGTTCCCAATTCCGAGTCGGTTTTCGTGCAAACGTTAGTTTTTGTACTTAAAATCCCACAGTTTTCTATGAAAAATAAGGAAAATGTCTGTGCCTACTAGATCAGGTCATCTATTTTAGTCGAAATGAATCCACTTGGCATTGAGCTGTCGGTTTTAACTGCTGAAGCAATTCCGATTGTTCTCAAACCTGATCAAGTACCCTTTGAAATGCTTGTCGCCTTCCTTATAACATTACTATGTTTAAGCTCTACAATGCAACGATTACACGAAAACCGATTCGGAATTCGGAACAGGGCCGATAGACTGGAGTGAAAAGTCCCAATTGAAAATTCAATTGAAGTGAAATATCCCAATTACAGTTTGACTGGCTGTGAAAAGTCCCAATTGAAAATTTAATGTTAGGGAAATTGTTCAATTAAAATTTGGCTGGAGTGAAAAAACCCAATTGAAATTTAATGGAAGGGAAATATCTCAAGCAAAATTTTAATGGAAGGGAAATAAATAAATAAGTACCAGCTGGCACTTGACTGGGTTCAAGTGGCACTAATAGTTGACTTATAGCTTGAATTTCAACTAGTTCTAAATTTTAATGGACAATTTCAACTAAAATTCAATTGACTCGAAAAAATAGTTGAGCTAAAATGTAAGCAAATTTCAATAAGATTTAATGGTAATTAAAGCATTTAACTAATTTAAATCATATAATTGATTAGTACTTGAGTATTTAGCTATGTTAAATAATTTAATGGATAAAAATTTTAATCAGCATTCTTAGCTCTGGGTACCACAACCATGACGAAGGAGGCACACGGCGGCACGCCTCAAGGCGGAGTACTGTCACATCTTCTATGGAACCTTGTGGTTAACGAACTGCTAACAAAATTCCGCAGGAAAGCACCCAAGATAACCGCATATGCCTACGACATAAGCATAATTATAGAGGGAAAATGTCCATCGACTCTCAGCTCAGTCATGGACACTACACTCAAAGAGATACTAAAATGGGCCACAGAAGCCGGACTTAGTATGAATGCGGAGAAGACGGACCTCATTTTCTTTACCAAGAGATTCAAGGTACCGGCATGGATTCCACCAAAGATAAATGGAATATCACTAACGCCAAAGAATAACGTTAAATACCTTGGAGCAGTAATCGATAGTAAACTGTCATGGAAGCCAAATGTGGAAGAAAGAGTGAAGAACGCGACCAACGCACTATATGCTACCCACTTGGGGCCTATCACCAAGTCTGAAGCATTGGCTTTTCATTTCAGTAATACGACCGATACTGCTAAAAGGCATACTGGTATGGTGGCAAGCCATGGAGAAAACCACATACCTAAAGCTGATGGAGAAGACCCAGCAACAGGCACTGGTCTGTATTACGGGGCGCTAAGGTCGACTCCAAGCACGCCTTCTGGCACAAAAGACCGCCCAACGTCTATGTACGACAGGCACCATGGCGCTACAAAGCTATGGACACAGCATAGTTGGTAGAGAGATCAATAGTAGCACGGACTACATTATCCCAAAGATCAACTCAATATGCACATCAGCACTATTGGGACCAGAAGACTGGCGTACAGGACTGGCCCAAGAAGCAACGCACTTCTTTACAGACGGCTCAAAGATGGACCTAGGAGTCGGAGCCGCCGTATACTGTGCAGAGCCAAAAATAAAGCTCTCATACAAAAACCAATCCACTGCACCATATTCCAGGCGGAAGTCTTCGCAATAAGGAAAGCAACGGAGTTGGCGGAAATTCACGCTCCATACAACCAAATAAATATCTACGTGGATAGCCAAGCAAGGCAATGCAAGGACACTCCATCAACTCCAGAAATGTCCTGGCGAGCAGGGAAGCACTAGATTCCCTAAGCATCTCCAGAAAGGTGCAAGTCTACTGGATACCCAGCCACCAGGGCATCGACGGAAACGAGATGGCAGACAGTCTTGCAAAAGCCGGAGTCGTACTCGGCCAAGAAGAAACACTAAACATACCTATCTCCATACAGACGCTTAATAGCAAGATGGAAGAGATATCAGAGAGAGAATCAGAGGTAAGGTGGGAAAACCAGCAGATGCAGAATTTCTAAAATTATGTGCAAGACAAGAGACAAAAAACTTGCGCACTATCTGCTACAGCTCCAGAGAAGAGACTGTAGACTGCTCATTGGCATACTAACGGGACACCGCCTAGCAACCGCTCATGCGATAAAGCTAGGCATAACGACAGAGGACACCTGCAGGAAATGTAAGGAACCTGGAGTCGCAGAAACTCTAGAACATCTCATTTGCAGCTGCCCAGCAATTGCCACGACAAGATTAAAAATTCTGCACGGTTCTCTTCTTTGGAGGAAGCGGCCAAGAGGCCCCCAAAACAATTATTTGCATTTGCTAAAACGTCAAAAATTCTCCTGGACTTCTAAGTCAAACGTACCCAAATAATCATCCTCGCCTCGCCTCATGAAGGACCCTAAGGTCTATGTGTAACCCCATCTGGGGTCAGCCGGAACTACCTACCTACCTATATACTAATGGAGTTTTTGATTTAGATCAATTTTTCCAAAGGCTTGAAAAAGATGCCGGTATACATGGAATTATTCAACTAAAAATGGCACTGTGTGAAGAAATCTTTGATCACGTTTCATGGGCAATAAAATCCAATAAAATCTAAGAGTAGCGCTACTCCAGCCGGTGACCACAATAAAAAATGATAATAAAAAAAAATCGAAGAAATACTGTCTACATACCATGATGATCCAACTCAAGGAGGACATATAGGAATAACGAAAACAACAGCAAAAACAATACGTTATTATTACTGGAAAAACATGACACGCGACATTAAAGCTTATATTAGAAAGTGTCCAAATTGTTAAAAATGTAAAGTTGCAACACACACCAAATTTCCTCAAAATTTAACAGAAACACCACTAATGCATTTGATAGAGTAATAGTGGATACGAGCGGTCCATTACCAAAATCAGAACAAGGAATGAATACGCTATCAGTTTAATTTGTGACTTAATAAAATACCTTGTTGCCATTCCAATACCCGACAAAAGTGCTAAAACAGTAGCAAAAGCCATTTTTGAATCTTTTATTATTATTTTAAGAACGGTCCAATGAAGACGTTCATTACGGACATTTGAACGGAATATAAGAATTCAGTTGTCAATGATTTATGTAAATATCTTTGTATCCAAAACATAAAATCTACAGCACACCATCACCAGACTTCAGGAACTGTGGAAAGAAGCCATAGAACATTCAACGAATACATTCGTTCTTACATATCGGTTGACAAAACTGATTGGGATGTTTAGTTATTATACTTTGTATATTGTTTTATCGCAGCACCATCTACAACACACAAATATTGTCCCTATGAATTAGTATTTAGCAGAAAACCTAGCATTAACAAATCATTTAATAGCATAGATATTCACATTAATCCATTATATAACGTAGATGACTACGCAAAAGAGTCCAAATATAGATTAGAATTAGCATATAAACGAGCTAGAATTATATTAGAAGAAAAAAAGAGGAAAAATAAGGAACTATGCGATTCTAAAATAAAAGATATTAATTTATCAATAGGAGATAAAGTTTTATTAAAAAACGAAGTAGGTCATAAGCTATATTTTAAATATACTTGTCCGTATAAAGTAGAAAAAATAGATATAATAAAATTATTTCAGACAATAAGAATAATAAAACCAGTGTTTAAATTGCTTTACTTAAAGTATCAAAAGTTGTAAAATTCTGATTAACTGAGCAGTAAGTTTATTTCAAATTTAAAAATTTTGTTGCTACTTAAACTGCTGCTATGAAAATCTCAGAAGTTAGTGTCAAAGCAAAATCAAAAATCAAAATTTGAAAAACATGAAGGCAGAGCACCAGTCAATGCTTTGCAAGTTGTTCATTTGATTGACTGAGTCTTTCCGAATTATTGTAAGTCTAAGCAAATAGTCAATGAATGCTTTGTCAGTGGAAAGTCAGTGCTTTAAAAGTTTATCATTTGATTCGATTGCAACTTGTCTAAATATCGTGATTCGAAACATAAAGTAGGCGACTGCTTTGTCAGTTTTTCAGGATTGGTCGCGGTGCACTTCTTCCCCAACTACAAACCGGGCGGCAGTGGCGTACGCAGGCTTTACAGAATTTTTCGTTTGGCAGAGCGATGATGCTGTACCAAAAGCTTGGCATAGTCGGCGGAAGCCTACTTTATGTCTCGAATCACGATATTTAGACAAGTTGCAATCGAATCAAATGATAAACTTTTAAAGCACTGACTTTCCACTGATAAAGCATTCATTGACTATTTGCTTAGACTTACAATAATTCGGAAAGATGTATTCAATCAAATGATAAACTTGCAAAGCATTGACTGCTGATCTGCCTTCATGTTTTTCTAATTTTGATTTTTTGATTTTGCTTTGACACTAACTTCTGAGATTTTCATAGCAGCAGTTTAAGTACAAGTCAATAAAATTAAAACTTGTCTAAGTTTTTAAACCCTGAATAAAACTAGAAAGAAAGTCGATCAAGCCCGAATATAACATACTCTGTACCAACGAAATTATACACTCAGCATAAATTTGGATGCTGCAGTAGCAGCTGAAAGCAGCGCTGCTATTGCGCGATCAGTCTTTTGATCGGAACTCGACAACCGTTCATCCGATCTTCACCATTCCTTTGGCGTGGACATGGTTACATCGACTCGGCTGTTGATGCTGATCAAGAATATATATACTTTATGGGGTCGAAAATGCTTCCTTCTGGCTGTTACATACTTTTGCACATACTTAATATACTCTATGTACCTACGGTATAGAGTATAACATACAGTCCATAAGGATAGGTTAACAATTTTTATTTCAAAAATAAAATTTTATCAAATCGCATGCATGCAGATAAAATATCATTTTTATTTTTTTATTCAATCATTAAATTACTATATATATATATATATAAAACGTTATTTCAAAAAAAAAAAATAATACAATTTTTAAAATTTAATTACAATTATATAATTACACTTTTAACTTTTATTGCACTCTGTATCAAGGAAATTTGTCTTTTGATCATAACTCGAAAACCGTTCATCCGATCTTCTTCATTCCTTTGGCGGATCGATAAGTTATTCTAATAACTAAATATTATATGTCCAGAAGGAACAAGCCATCTATCTTGAAAACTGTGGGAGATATGACGTTTTTTCTAAATTGGGGGGCCGGAGGAGGCGTGGCCAAAATTGAAAATAAACTTGATCTGCCTGCAGACATAACAAGCATATGTCCCATACATGTCTAACCTCTATCTCTTACCATCTCTGAGATATGTGCGTTCATACGGACAGACACACGGACAGACAGACGGACGGACGGACGGTCGGACGGACGGACGGACGGACGGACGGACGGACGGACGGGCGGACATGGCTATATCGACTCGGCTGTTGATGCTGATCAAGAATATACTACTGTGGGCAAAAAGTAAGGATTTTCAATTTAAACTTCGCGGGCCTAACAATTCGGGCTAGTTCTTTTTTTCTTGAGTTGGCAGGACTGTTGATGACATCTGGGCCAAATTTCATGTTAATGTCATTATCAGTAATATATTTACGCTTGTGTTTTCCAAACGACCAAGAGTGCATTTTTCGATTTTTACAATGTCTGATTTAATTGAGCAGAGAAGTGCCATCAAATTTTGTTTGCGGAATGAAATTTCGGCTGCGAAAACGTTAAGGATGTTGCGGAAGGCCTTTGGTGATTCTACCATGTCACAAAAAAATGTTTATAAGTGGTACAAAGACTTCAAAGAGGTTCGAGAACGTGTGGATGACTTGGAGCGCTCCGGACGACCATCGACGTCAACAGATGGCCAACACGTCAATGAAGTGGAGGAATAAGTGCGCAAAAATCGTCGGTTGACTGTTAGAGACCTTACTGATATGATCGGAATATCAGAAGGATCTGTGAAAACCATTTTGAAAGACCATTTGGGCCTACGAAAAGTCAAATCTCGTTTGGTACCGAAAGTTCTCAATTTCTTGCAAAAAAGTCATCGCGTTGATGTGTGTGAAACAATGCTTTCTGACTATCAGAACAAGCTCAAATGCATGATTACGGGAGATGAAACTTGGATTTATGCTTACGACCCTGAAACAACCGACCAATCAAGCGAATATCGTGCTAAAGGCGAGGCCAGACCGAAAAGAGCACGTCAAAGTCGTTCAAAAATCAAGGTCATGATGACAGTTTTTTTCGATTTTCGTGGTGTGGTGCACTATGAATTCCTTCCATCCGGCCAAACTGTTAATAAGGAATATTATTTGAGCGTTATGCGTCGTTTGCGTGAAGCAATTCGTCTAAAAAGACCAGAATTATGGGCCAACAACTCTTGGTTTTTGCATCACGATAATGCACCGTCTCACACTGCACTCGTTCTTCGTGACCATTTCGCCAAAAATTCGACGCATATCGTTCCGCAACCACCGTATTCGCCTGATTTGGCTCCGTGTGACTTCTGGCTATTCCCAAAACTCAAGAGACCACTTCGGGGAACGCGTTTCGAGTCGATTGAGGAGATAAAAGTTGAATCGAAGAAAGCGCTGATGGCTATACCGGAAAGGGACTATTTGGCATGTTTCGAGGATTGGAAAAAACGTTGGCATAAGTGTATTTTATCGGGAAGGGATTACTTTGAAGGGGATGAAATTGATTTAGAAGAATAAATAAAGATTTTTCATTTTACAAACAAACCTTACTTTTTGCCCACAGTAGTATATACTTTATGGGGTCGGAGATGATTCCTTCTCGATGTTACATACTTTTGCACAAACGTATAATACTCTGTGTACCTACGGTACAGAGTATAAAAACAATAATTATCATTAAAGTAACTTAATTTTATTACTTTATTTTTCAAAAGGAGGGAGATGCACACATACAAAGAACTCACTGTACCTGGTATATTTTAAATTACACACATTGTAACACTTTGTTGCAATGTTTATGTACAGGGTTGCCCATATTCGACGAACCTATGTTTTTTTTAAAAAAATCAAAGAAAAAAATAAAAATTTGGCGGTTGGCAATCTTAATCATTTAATTTGTTCCAAGTAGATTTGTTTACATCAATTTTTGAATATGATATCTCTCAAATGGCCGCCTCTGGCGTTGATGGCGTATTGTGCCCTTTTTGCAGCATTTTCCATCGTTTTCGCCAACATTTCGGCCGGAATAGCGGCTATTTCTTCACGAATGTTGTCCTTGAGCTCTTCTACGGTCCTTGGCTTGTTAACGTAAACCTCTGACTTCAAATATAACCACAAGAAGAAGTCAGGCGGCGTCAAATCGGGCGAACGCGGTGGCCAGAGTAAATCACCACTTTTCGACATCAAACGGCCCGGAAACAATTTCTTCAGAAAATCGATTGTTATGCGACTTGTGTGCGGTGGAGCGCCGTCTTGTTGAAACCAGAACTGCCTCATACGCTTTCGACGAATAATTGGCATCACAAAATTCGTCATCATGTCGCGATAACGCTCCTGGTTGATGGTAACAGCATGGCCATTTTCATTTTGGAAGAAAAACGGCCCAATGACCGTTTTCGCACTAACGCCGCACCAAACTGTGACTTTTTCGTCATGAAGAGGCACTTCTTGAATCTCCTGAGGATTTTCAGTGGCGTAAATACGGCAATTTTGCTTATTTACGGTCCCATTCAATGTGAAATGGGCTTCATCGGACATGATAATTTTGTTCCAAAATTGCTCGTCATCTTCGGCCATTTCGATGACTCTTTGGGCCCATTCCAATCGACGAGGCTTGTCCGCAGGCAACAATCTTTGCGTCAATTGAATTTTGTACGGCAACAAATGCAAATCAACGCGAATAATCCGTTGTAAAGTGGACCGAGCCATGCCCAACTGCTGAGAACGGCGTTTTTGGGATGTTCTTGGGGACCTCTCAACACTGGCTCGTACGGCAGCGATATTCTCGGCCGATCGCCTTGGTCGACTTTTATTTGGCCTCTTCGGATTAGAAAGAGCCTCACCAGTCGAAAATTTTTCGTATAAACGCTTAATGGTGTTCTTAGAAGGCGCACTTTTCACATTTTTGAATTTTTTAAAAGCACGTTGAGTTTTCACAATTGACTTGTTCTGTTGAATGTAAATTTCAACTATTTCAGAGCGCTCGCGTGGCGTGTATTGTTCCATTGTAAAAATCTGCTTGGACTGACGCTTCAAACGCGGTATGTCATTAAGCGATTTGACATCTCTGTCAAAAGTTATGGCGTTGCCAGATGGGTCCGTCGAATATGGGCAACCCTGTACATTCAAGTCCCACGCTCAAAGTCAAAGTAATATGATCCATCAGACTTCATAAGTGCTGCGTCGCCATGTTTAGCATAAGTAGGCGGCGCAGTTAACATGAGCCAATCCATGTGCACATAACACTATCTCCAGCACAGCGCCACTCTGAGCGTTGTGTAAATAATAAACACATAATGTAGTCGCTCCGCTGCCAGCTTAAGCAAAGCATACCATAATTCTAAGCAATCAATTTGTAAAAAGAATATGAACAAACGAGAGCGTAAGTTAAAGTCGGCCCTGCCCGACTTCGATATACCCGTTACTCAGTTAAATTAGTGTTTAATAACCTCATGCGGCTCGGATAAGTATGCAACATTTTTTAACTCGGCCATTTATTATCCGATCCTTTTGAAAACTTGTGAGATTGTAGATATTGGCCACATAGACTACACTGCAAGAAGTCTTAAAAATTGTGGGAGTTATTCAACATTTATTGCGGGGGCGGGAGGGGGCGTGGCCAAAATTTGAAACAAACTTGATCTGCCTACAGACAATATTAGCTTGCATCTAAAATTTGGTTGCTCTAGCTCTTCTAGTCTCTGAGATCTAGGTGTTCATACAGACGGACGGACGGACGGACAGACGGACAGACGGACATGGCTATATCGACTCGGCTGTTGATGCTGATGAAGAATATATATACTTTATGATATCGGAGATGCTTCCTTCTGCCTGTTACATACATTTGCACGACTTTAGTATACCCTTTTTACTCTACGAGTAACGGGTATAAAAAGACCGAGTGCACTTTGTGCCTCGTGTAATAAACGTAACAAATTAAAAACTAAATCGGATTTATTTTATACAATGGGATTGACATGAAATGGCTAAACCTACACTAGAGCATCTACGTGATGGGTGTAGAGAAGCCGAAAGGACTTTAACGGAAAAAAGGGGCAGAAGCTATTACAGTCATCAGGCAACTCATAGAACTAGACAGGAGCCAAGTCCAGGGAGAATTAAGGAAATCCGTGGAGCGGAATCGGAAGACTGGGAAAACAAAGCTAAAGATGCACCCATGTACATGGAAGCCCAGCTAGAGGCAGTTTCTAGTGGAACAGCAAGAAACATGAAAGTTTGCTGAAACTGCCAGAAAAAAGGGCATGTCTATATGGACTGCGAGTCACCTCAACGCAGCATTTTTTGCCATAAATGTGAACGTCCAAATGTCGTTACTCCAAAATGTCCTAAATGCAGTGCGGGAAACGGCTACAGGAGCGAGGCGAGACCAGGAGAGTCACGTTCCAGCAAGGACCCGGTGCCACACAAGAGCAATTATCAACTTCGTCAAAACAAATAGACTCCACTGTGCTAAGAGTCGCACAAGGGCAGAAGGAGGAAGAGAAGTTATTAAATCCATCTATCCCGATAAAAACAGGGGTAGATACAACTCAGCGAGACGGAGAATTGTTGGCAGCAATGTATTAGACGAGATGACGCTGCTATATGTAGAATCGAGTGAAGAAGGCCAGAGAACGTTTTTCGGAGCCGTAAAATGGAGAGACTAGCAGTACAAAAAACTGTGACCGCAATACAAGTAGGCCAACACGACAAAATATATCAAAGGCCGTACGCTTGATTTACTGTTGAGGGTAAGAAATTGCGTGGTCTGCTGGACTTAGGGGCATCAATTTGCGTGTTGGGGTCTGGGTGTCATGAGCTGGTGGAAAAACTTTTTATTGCAATGTGCAAGTAGCCAAAAAAGGCAAATGGAAAAACATAGTTGGGAAGACCATAGTTGAGGTTGCATATAAAGATCAGCTAGCCGAGATTTGTTTTTACCTTTGTCCTTCACTACAACAGGAAGTATATCTTGGTATTGATTTTCGGCAGTCCTTCTCCTTCGCTCCAGAACTGTTCTGTGAAGCCGTTGCAGAGCTGACACATGAAGAGGAACATAACAATTAATAAAGCACAGAATTCAACTTACCGAAGTAGCAGTACCGGCTAAACAGAGGTGATGTCCGATGTCGCCGACAAAAGAGAAAGCAATTTATGAAGAAATAGACAATATGCTTCGCGTGGAACAATAACGAAGCCAGGCAAGAATCAGCTCTGTCTTGATGCCCGGAAAATAAATAAGGTCACCTCTGCAAAAAATCGATGAGATCTTAAGCAGAATAGACTCTACAGTCTACATAAGTAGTGTAGGTCTCAAATATGCATTTTGGCAGGTCGAGCTGGAGGAAAGCACAGTTCCTGGGCGCCCCTTATACCAATTTGTGGTCATGCCGGTTGGGCTTTGCAATTCGGCACAACGACTCCGCAGACTAATGGACAAGGTAGTGCCCACGAAGCTAAGGGAACAAGTGATTTTGTACTTGGACGATCCCTTAGTGGTTTCTCCTGTTTTTAATACACACCTGGAGGTACTTCAACAAATGGCAGACTGTCTATGGAATGCATGTCTAACTATTGGCCTTAAAAAGTCTCATTTCGTCTTCAAAGAGTTCATTTCTGATAGGTGGAGGCGCATTGAAATCGGATCCAGAGAAGGTGCAAGCAATTTTTAACATAGCTTTCCCAAAAAGCCCCCGAGAGGTGAGAAGTTGCCTCGGCACCGCTGGATGGTACCGAAGGTTTATTAGGAGCTTTGCGGACATAGCAGCCCCGATGACCGATACGCTGAAAAAGGGTTCAAAGTTTTGCCTGGCCGAGGAAGCAAGAAATGCGGTAAACCGTCTCAAGGAATCCTTAACAAAGGCATCCTGATATTTCCAAGCCCAGATGCAAGTGTGCGTCCAATAGCGTTTTTCTCACAAGAGCTAATTAGAGGCCAACAAAATTATAGCGTTACTGAGAAAGAGTGTCGGGCAGCTTTGTCAGCCATCAAAAGATTTCGCTCATATGTGGAAATGATGCCATTTCCGGTAATCACCGATCACTCCAGTCTAAATGGTTGATCTCCCTCAGGGAAGATTGGCCAGATGGACATTAAAACTACAGTCACTTGACTTCGAAATTGAACATCGCAAAGGATCTGACAACGCAGTGGCCGATACACTTTCTCGGATGGTCGAAGAGATTGAAGTGGACAAATTGGTTGGGTTTCAAACAACCGAGCTTGAGTCTGAGGAGTACGCGGATCTGAGAGCAAGCAAGGCGAAATTGCCTGACTTCAAGATCATGGATGGATATGGCTTCAAGCGAGCACGCTTCCAGGATATGTGTCCTGAACTAGGAGAAACCAACTGGAAGCTTTGTGTTCCCATGTCCTTGTCTACGACGCTTATACAGCAGGCGCATACACCGGTAACTCGTTCCCATGGAGGAATTGCGAAGATCCTGGATTACTTGCGACAACGCTATCACTGGCCGGGCATGACTAGCCAAGTCCGAGAGTTCGTCTGAAATTGCCTGTCTGCAAGGAGACAAAGTCAACAAATTGTGGGCCAAAACCCAGTATAGCAGATAATGCTTTTTGTGGACATTTTGGAAAGGATGCGCGATCTAAATCGTGGAGTGCTTATATATTCGTTGTGGTCGATCATTTTTCAAAGTTTGTATTTTTGAAGGCAATGCGAGAAGCTTCAGTAGCAGCAGTAGTCAAATTTTTGACACGGGATCTTTTCCATACGTTTGGAGTGCCTGAGATGCTGCACTCCGACAACTGCAAACAGTTTTTGGGTAAGGGTTTCCAGGACATGATTGAGAAGTATGGCATAATGCATATTAAGACGGCGGCCTATTCTCCTCAGTCAAACGCGGCAGAGAGAGTTCGTTCCACCATGTCCACCATGGTGGCACTCATTGAATGATTGTGCGGAACAGAATTTCTAAAGGTAGAAGGCAGTGTTTAAAAAACTGCTAAAAGTTTAATTTCGTTTGCTTATCATTCTGCTGCTGCTTCCGACAAAATAAGAAAGTCGCCTTCCGACTGAACGCAAAAAGCGCCTTGTGAAAAAGTGAAGCAGCAGCAGCTGTCGACGTATGAAGAATTTTATTACTTGCGCTGGCGCAGACTTGCGGCAGCACCGCATGTCGCTGCTGCGGTTTTCTATCAGACGCTCAAGACGGCGGCTGCTGCTGTCGGTAAGAATCGCCAGTCGGTGACTATGCCGACTCGGCAGAAGTTGCGTGCAACAAATAAAATATGGCGCCAACAACAATGCTATGCCATGAGAGTGAGAGCGACTGGGAGAGCGACTGGGAGAGTGAGAGAGAGTGGGAGAGTGAGTTCGAGTGTGATCGCGATCGGCACACATGCACACAAGTGTAGTGGGTGTGTGCGTAGAACCAAATAAAAACAGTGGTGACCAACGTCAGTCGAGAAGGCGCTGCTGCCAATTTGCAAAGTCCGAACACTTGTTGCCGTCGCCGAATTGCATTTCTGACCGACAGCAGCAGCACCGAGCTTTACAGCTGAACAAAATCGGCTGGAGCTGCTTCCGAGCGACATGTGCAGCTGAATCACTTCAAATGGCAAATTTATGAAATGTGGACTGCTGCTGCAGCATCGCTTCTCAAAAATTGAATCAGTCGAAGCTGTGAAATGTAAAAATTTTGCGTCTTTTGCTGCTTCGCCTGAAGTAATATAAACACTGGTAGGAGGCTCTACCGGCGATGACCTTGAAATAGTGGAGCAAAGATAAAAAATTTCACCATCATTAATTTCGTTCATCGAATTTTTGCGGTTATTATTTTTTGGAATTCATTCTTTTTGGAACTTGCAAAGTCACCTAACTGATCATAGTTTTTTATAATAGCTTGTAAATTTTAAATTGCTTATTTATTCCTATTTATTATAATTTGGCAATATTATTTTTAGCAAACAGCAACAGAATTTACCAACCGTTCACTTCGACGACGTCGCGAGGAATGGCTGAAGTTATCGAGAACTATTCATCGTCTCAGTTATAATTTGCTTTAGGCCTAACCACAAGAATAACTTGATGAGGAAGAATCTGTCAGCCCGTTAGCCGTCATGTAAGGCATACTCAAATTATACTGAAACTCACTTGTGTTTGAATTTGTGAAATTAAAAAAAGAATAGTTGTTTTGGTGATGCATGATGCAACAATATAAGGTGAGGCGTTTGGAATGTGAGGCGTACTTTTGCTAAAGCTGCGAGACACATGGACGCACTTTATGTATGCGGGTGTGTCTGTGTGCGATCGCTCAATCGATTGTCAGAAAAAAAATACATTTAAGGAAACAATCCAATACTAGTGTAAATATTAATTAAAACAATTTAAACATTAGTAATGTTAAAAAAAATAATTTTAATACACAGCTAAGTATGTATTCACTTTATGCTACAAAAAAACCCACCCCCAAATACATAAACAAAACAAACAAAAATCGACATCCGCGAACAACCTCACGCTTCAAGAGTACGCACAGCACTGAACGTGGAGGTATTTTGCAGCGAACTCACACTAATGACACCTTACCTCTCTTGTTGCATCATGGGCATGGGTGTGTTCGGATGTCCGTCAAAAAAACATCGATGAAATAACTTCGAATTGGAACGGTGGAATGCGGAGTACAAGAGAATTTTTTGTTTTTAAATTATTTCCTTATTTAAGCTAGGTACAGAGACACTGAGAACTTTCTCGGAGCCCATCTAATTACATAGCTCAAACAATGCGCTGCAGAAAATTGACAGAGCACTTTCTCAGAGCGGGTACGGAGACACCACGAATGCGCTGAGAATAAGCATGGCCTGCCAACTCGTTTTTTGGCCAAACAGCTGATAAATTCTTGCAGGGGGTCATAGAAATTATGAAACATGTTTGATAATTGTCAGAGGTACATACGAGAAAAAAAATGGAAGCAAATAACACCAAAAAAGGGCATTTGGAAAACTCTACGGAGGACGAACAAGTGGCGCTAATCGAAGTGGTAAAATCGCAACTCATTTTTTGGGATTTGACTAACAAAACGAAATTCAGCATAAATGCTCCTCCTCCGCCAGCGCCACTCAAAATTAACCCATAAAAACAACCATGGCGTTCCCCAAAACGTCTTCATTCATCAAAGAGTCTACCAGTTTACATTTTCACAAAGGTAAAGGCAACTAGCGGAATGTGTCTTTACAAGTTGGGCGGGTATAAGAGGGAGAACATCACCACCTCAGTTCTTTAATATAAAATTATTGTTCAGGTCTTATCTTAGTATCATCGTGTGGTTTAACCGCTTGGTTGTTCCCTCTTCCTATTATCACTCTGTCTACTCTCTTTTATTATGTGACACGGCGGCTTAATAGGTGTCAAAGGCCCACCGCACTTTCCCTGAGCACAGTCGACCCCGTAGGCAGAGTACGCCTCCAGTTTGATGCACCTTGATCGTGTTCGTTACAAACTTTAGTATCTTGAGTCCATTTTCGACAATACAAAAGATATTGCTTATATTCTTTTTCCCATTTTAGTCGAAATATGTCAGCAAGTCTTTGAGACGCTTTCCACATATTCAACAAATTCAATTCCATTTCATTAATATTTGGATAAAGAGAATCTCGGTAAATTGGACCAATCAAAATGTCATTCGGTGTTAATGGTTCTGATTCCAACGACGCGTCGCGACGGTACATACAATAGTGGTCGGTTATTGATCATGAATTCAACTTCACAAAACAAAGTTCTTAGTGTGTACTCCTTGGAAAACCTTTCTTTTAGTAACACACATAAATATTTTTTATCTGACTGTATAAACCTTTCCCGGGCTCCTCCAATGTGCGGAGATAAGGGTGGGTTAAAAATCAAAGACCACTGTTTTGTCGTCAAAAACTGGGTAAGTTCGTCTTTAGGCCAGTCATTTATAATGTCTCTTATGTCTTTGCTTGCCCTTTTAAAATTATCTGAGTATCTGAGTATAATTCAATAGAAAAACCTCGTCAGCAACCAAATTAGCGAAATATATGCATAAACGAATTACACGATAAGTCTTCCGCAGATCCAGCAGATCCAAAAAAAATACCCGATCCTATAGACTTTGCCATAACAAGAAAAGTTCCACAAAACCTGGTAACTGCAGAAGCCCTTGCAGACTTGTCGTCAGACCATTCTCCAATAATATTCACCCTTCTGGAGTGCCCTCAGATCAGACAATATCCTCGGAGACTGACTTCACACAAGACAAACTGGCTCAAATACAAAAAATTTATCAGCAGTCACATCGAGCTGAACCCGACCATAAACTGCGAAGTAAACATTGAAAACTCAGTATAAGCCCTCACCTCTATCATTACTGCTGCTGCTCGTCACTCAAACCCTCAAACCCTCAAACAACAACAATAACACCTAAGCAAGATAGTAGATTAACGAACAGCTACATAGACCGACTGGTGTCTGAAAAGCGGCGTGCAAGAAGAGAATGGCAGCACCATAGGTCGCCTGCGTCAAAAAATCATCTGAGACTTGCGGAACGCATACTTCGCAAAGCACTCGAAGCGGAAGAGCAGCTAGCCCATAGCCGTTACATAGAAAAACTATCGCCTACAAGCACCAAATTTCCCCTATGGAGAGCACATGCAAGCATAAAGCCACCTGCAAAGGTAGACACGCCTTTAAGGGACCAGAGTGGAAGTTGGGCCCGCAGTGACGAAGAGAAGGCAAATGTCTTTGCACTTCACCTTCGAAATGTCTTCCAGCCAAATCCACCAACTAATGGCTATGCACTTCCATTGGTTCCCATCGCCGCACAAACTGACCCAATCAAAGTTCATTCACTTGAAATAAAAAATGCTATCGGAGATCTACAACCCAGAAAAGCGCCTGGACATGATCTTATTACGCCTAAAATGATTATGGAACTTCCAAGTCCTGCCATAACATATATCTCAAGACTTTTCAATGCAGTACTGCGATGTGGATACTTCCCAACCCAATGGAAAAAGTCCACAATCATAATGATCCATAAACCAGGAAAGGATAAAACCCAAGCGTCATCATATAGACCCATTAGTCTGCTACCATGCTTATCAAAACTTTTTGAGAAGATCTTACTCCGTAAAATTGATTCCCATGCACAAAATATCATTCCATCACACCAATTCCGTCACACCAGTTCCGAGCTAAACACGGGACTATTGAGCAAGTCAACCGCATAACTTCAGATATTCGGATGTTGCCCAAGCATTTGACCTCGTATGGTTGGACGGTCTTACATTCAAGATAAAGACAATGCTTCCACCAAATACACACAAAGTCCTAATAAGTTACGTCAGTAACAGAGTATTTACAGTTCGTCAGAATGAGTACACAACAGAAGAGTTCACCATAGGAGCCGGAGTACCGCAGGTAAGTGTTCTTGGTCCTTTCCTATACGTACTATACACTGCCGACATACCAACAGACTCTCGACGTACAATAAGTACTTTTGCGGATGATACGGCAATATTAAGCAGATCACGATGTCCAATTACCGCAACAAGACTTTTGGCAAGCCATCTTACCGACGTGGAAGAGTGGCTGGCCAACTGGCGTATTAAAATCAACGAGCAAAAGTGTAAGCACGTGACGTTCACACTTAACAGAAGCACCTGTCCCCAGCTATCACTCAACGCGACTTTGATCCCGCAATCAAACGATGTTGTATACCTAGGTGTACACCTTGATAGAAGGCTCACATGGCGCAAACACATAGACTCGAAAAAACTTTAGCTTAAGGCCAACAGCCTTCACTGGCTAATTAACTCCCGTTCCCCTCTAAAGCTGGAATATAAAGTCTTCCTGTACAAGAGCATCATAAAGCCTGTCTGGACCTATGGCTCGCAGCTATGGGGAAATGCTTGTGCGAGCAGCGTGGACATCCTCCAAAGATCACAGTCGAGAATCCTTAGAACCATCACTGGAGCGCATTGGTACATTCGCAATGATTGCATCCACAACGACCTCAGCATCCCACTGGTTGAAACTGAAATAGAGGAACTTAAGCGCAAATATTCTGAGAAGCTTCTTGCCCACCCAAACCAACTTGCAAAATCTCTCACTATGCTGGCAACGCATTCTCGCCTCCGAAGAAACGACCTACCAACCCAGCGACTGACTTGAAGGGCCGTAGAACACAAACTACCTCCAATAGGGGATAGTTTTTAAAATAGTTTCTAGATTAAGATTTGAAAAATTATTGTTAGTCTCTTTAAGAGAAGATCCAATAAATACCAACCAAGCATAAAAAAAAAAAAAAAAAGTCGTCCGCTATTTGAGGGTGTACTGCGCGAGATGCCATGCATGTAAAAATCGTTTTACATGACTTCTGATCACTGTGGGACCAAAATAATCAATTCCCACTTTTAAAAATGCTCTTTTGGTAAGTTCCAATCGACAGGGTGGAAGTTGAGCCGGTCAAGTTTCGAATGAACGAAAGTGAAGGCATGCAGCAGTACATTAAAAGCTTTGTGAACATTGTGGAGCTGCTTTCTGAAATTGGCATTAAGTTGCAGGAGGAGTTATACGTTATCATGCTCTTAGCAAGCTTGTCGCGTTATGAGTTTCCAGAATTCAGTGTCTTAAAAAGTAAAATTAACTGAGGAATGTGATAGACGAAAGAACGATGAGCAAATAGAGAATGAAAGTACCGTTCAAGCATTTATGAGTAGATCACCAAACGCGAAATATAAATATAAAGTGGTATAATTGCGGAAAAAAGGGCCACATGGCTGCGGAATGTAGGTCTAAAACGGACGATCATAAAGGCAAAGCAGACGAAGCGAAATCATTTTTTACTTTGTTTAATGCAAAGCAAAATAGTGGATTACCGCATACTCAATTGTCGTGGTATCTTGACTCATGAGCCACAACACACATGTGCGCGAATCGTGAAATGTTTAACACGTTTGAAGATACGATTATGCTTGCTAGTGAAAAGACATTTAAAGTTCTTGGTCGTGGTGATGTGAAAATAATACGAACATCTCAACGTGAAAAGCCGAAAAGAATAAAACAAAAGAAATTAGTGAGTGGTCCAAAATTCGAAGAAGTGAACGAATTTGATTGTACAATTTGTCTAAAATACACAGTGATGTTTGTGGGCCGATAAACACAAACTCACACGGTGGTTCGCGTTACTTTGTTACCATGGTTAATGATAAATTGCGATAGTAATAATAATAATAATGTTTATTTATTGTTTAAGAAATATGATATGTAAAAATAGTATGTATAAATTATTTATAATAAAGATCCCACAAATAAACAATAAGATTTACAATGTACTTTTAGGTGACCGACATGGATATCGCAATCCGTCTGTCGGCCATGAGCAGTTCGTCCCCAGATACCTGATCGTTCCTCAGTGCAATACGCAAACTCCTGCCCATGCTGACTTAAGTGCCAGTAAGTGTCTCCAGAATTTCCGTCCGATAAGTCAATGAGCTTCTCAAATAGTTGACTAGGTCCTCCCACAAGTTGTCGCTTCTGTCATCTAGTATGCTGACCACCTCCTCTCCAGTGAGGAGCTGCCTACCGAGATGCAGCATTCTCAGTTCCTTCAGAATTGGGCATCTCCCCAGGAAATGCCATATGTTATCGTTTTCTCGGGTATTGCATAGTGGACATAATACATGCTCTGCTCGATTATAGGTGTTTGATGTTAATTTTATCAAATCAAAGCGAGCTTTTATGATCCAAAGGATTTTGTGCGCTGCCAGATTGAGATATTTATTGGACACTGTAGGGTCAAGATACTTGTAAATCCTCGAGGTGCTAGTGGTTTGTCTGTGGGTTCGTTCCCTTATGGCCTTGTATTTAATTGTGCTGAGTAAGGTCGCGCGAAAAGCGTTCCATTGCGTTGCCGTGCTTATAGCGCTACGCCAGTCCATTCCCAAAGGCATCACAAATCCTCCATCCCCGAAATCCAAAAAACGTTGTCAACTGACTCCAGAAGTTTGCCTGTTAGGTAGTTGGGCAGGCGCTTATCATCGTAATTATGCAAAACTTTACATTAATAGACGTATATTGCGATCTCCAATATAAAGTCCTCCTTCCAATGAGTCGTGCAAGTCATCCAAAAATAAAGCAAAAAGCATCGGAGATAATACGCATCCTTGTCGCACCCCTACTTCAGTCTTAAAATAGTCTAACATTTCTTCTCCTGTCCAAACAGCTGATTCAGTTTGTTCATATAGCCTTTCTAGGAAGTTGATTATTTTTGTCGAGATACCCTTTGCATGCAGCTTGTACCAAAGTAAATTTCTAGGGACCTTATCAAAAGCCGCTTTGAAATCGATAAAAAATCCGTATCCTTTTTTGGTTTCCTGCAGTTTTAGATTTATGATTGTTGCTAGGTTATATACGTTATCTACGGTGGAGTAGCCCTCTCTGAATCCGGCCTGATACTCGTTCATAATAATTTTTAGGTTAACCCACTTGC
Source organism: Lordiphosa fenestrarum (assembly GCA_035044985.1). Classification (NCBI taxonomy): domain Eukaryota; kingdom Metazoa; phylum Arthropoda; class Insecta; order Diptera; family Drosophilidae; genus Lordiphosa; species Lordiphosa fenestrarum. The sequence continues at coordinate 33,030 of JAWNNO010002764.1, forward strand.
TCAGCCTGTAGTTGATCACGCTCATAAGAATTTTTGAAATGCAATTGATAAAAGATATGCCACGGTAGTTTTTGGGCAGATTCATATCACCCTTTTTGTATATTGGGAATACAATACAAGCAGAACAGCATTTTTCCAATTCACCTCCATTCAGCATTGTATTGGAAGCGTTAGTTAAGACCTTCAGGAGTTCCACGGGGGCGTTGACGAAGAACTCATATGTAATGCGATCTTCTCCTGGAGCCTTGTTTTCCTTTGCCTTTTTGAGAGCGTATTGTACGTCAGTTAACCCAATTTCTGCATCCAATATATCATCCTGAACAAGGTTACAGGCGTAATGAAGGCTGCATCCTTGTGTCATTGGATTAAGCAGAGAACCAAAGTGCTGTTTGAAGCAACTTGCCTGTATGCTTGGGCTTATTTTAAATTCTGTTCCTCTAATCTCTCGGACCATGCGCCACCAGTGCTTGCTGTCATTTACTTGCTCCAGCTTTAACTCTAATTGCTTGTAATACTTTGCCTTTTTTTTCTTGCATATCCGCTTAAATGCTTTGTTGCTTCCCAAGTACTCCTTCCGAAGTTCATCCGCACATGTACCGCTATGGCAATTCCTAAGATCACTAAGGAGGCTCATCGACCGTTTTCTGTGTTCCCTGCATTGATTATCGAACCATATATTTTTGCTTTTTGGTACTGAAGGAGTGACATTAATGTTGGCCGTCACTGCTGCATTACTCACAATATCCAGCAACTGGGTTAGGGTTTTCTCCTGTTCTTCTGTTTCATTTACCTGAAGTGCCTTCACAACTCTTGCTTGGTACCTTTTTTGTTGATTCGGGTTCCATCTCAGTTTGGGTAACAAATTCAGTGATTTAGCATTCTCAGACGCTTTAAGATTAGCACTCACGCAAATTGGTTGGTGATCTGACCATAGCTTGCTGTCTACCCTGAAGGTTTCAATTATCGGCAATACTTCATGGTGCACTGCAACAATATCGTTGGTTGAGCTTCCCACCGTGTTTACGAATGTAAGACATCCTTCTTTATCTCCAGCAACTAAACCGTTCAAAACTATAAGCCCATTATCATTGCAGAAATTCATGAAATGGGACCCCTTTGAATTTACCACTTTATCCTTTGATTTTCGGCCCTCCTTGTTCACCACACATGAGGTATTTTCCAAATTGTCAATCTCCTGCGATAGTTCTCCGAGTCGAATATAAAGATCTCCTATGACAATGGGATTCTCTATGCCGCATTCAGAGAAAATATCTTCCACAGGAAAAAATTCCATGTTCCAGTTGCAACCTTTTATGTACAGTGGAATTATATTTAAGGTTGTTTGAGTGTCGCTCAGCTTCAGTATCTGTACACCTTGCACTTGTATCATCTCGTGCTTAAGACCCATAGTTTGCAGGCTTCTTTTAACTCCGACTACGCTTCCACCGATAGCTCGACCGAAGTTGGCGTTTCTTGTTGCAGGAGTCCATTACACCTCATAGCTATCAAAATGTTTTTCATCATTATACCCTTGTAAAGGGTATTATAATTTTGCCCAGAAGTTTGCAACGCAAAGAAATATTAATTTCCGACCCCATAAACCATATATATTCTTGATCAGGGTGACGAGCTGAGTCGATTGAGCTTTGTCCGTCCGTCTGTCCGTCCGTCCGTCTGTCCGTCCGTCCGTCTGTCCGTCTGTCTGTCTGTCTGTTTCTACGCGAACTAGTCTCGCAGCTTTAAAGCTATCGAGCTGAAATTTTACACAGAGTCTTCTTTTTGCTGCACACTACTAATATGTCGGAACCGACCAGATCGGATGACTATATCTCATAGCTCCCATAGGAACAATCGGTCGGTAAACTAGTTTTAGTATGAAAAACTTTTTTCTTTTCAATGGAAACGTCTCCAAACTTTGTCATCGTAGGTTTTATATGTTTTTTTATAATCCTACCAATTTTTATTAAAATCGGACAACTATATGGTATAGCTGCCATACAAAAGATAGGTCTGAAAAACAGTCTTAGTCTTTTTTGTTTTTAATGGTAGCATCCTGCAATTTTGTATTTGTTTATTTCTCGTGCTTTTACATAATTCTACAAGTTTTTGTCCAAATCGGATGACTATATCAAATAGCTGCCATACGAACAATCGGTCGAAAATTGGGAAAAAGAGTATTTTTTGAAAATATTTAAGCGAGCACTTGCAAGGGTATAAAAACTTCGGCACAGACGAAGTTAGCTTGGCTCTCTCGTTTTTAATTTTGTTTTGACATATATGGTTTTCCAATAAAATAAAAATATCAAATGATTTTACGTACTCAAAGAATAGGGGGAACATTGACTTATTTTCTAAACCATGTATATTATACGACAAGACATTTAACAGCTTGTTACACGATTTACTTTGACAACTATTTCTAACATTATTCTTAGTGGTGCTCGGATGACTGCGGCTTAGTTTTTTTGGGCTCTTTCCAATAGGGCCTCAAAGTGGTGATCCAAATCTTGGAGCTTGTCACCATATATGCACTTTAGGTATTGATCCACTTGTTGTCCTTTATCAACTAACTTTCGGTTCAAATCAAAATATATCCAAGTGCCATTTACATTAAGACTATCATTTCTGACAAAAGTCTTGGCGCTTCCTATCCTAGACAGCTCCCTCTTAAGTTGAATAAGTGCCCTTTTCTGCGTCTGATTTTCCTCTGACAGATCTTTCTCCACGTATACATCCGTACCTGTGAACTTTCTAGTATTTTTTAGCACTCTGGACACCATCTCCTCAGAATCTAGTTCTACTATCACGCCCATTTTTCCGATGTTTTTGAAAATGATCCGCCCATTTTTTGCAGCTTTTCCTTACATAATTTAAGGAAAGCTTTTTTTGGTGACTCATCAGCATGGAGTCCTTTAACTACTAGACATTTTTTCTTGCTGTCATTTACCAATCGGCTTAGCTCCTTTCTGTCCTGCTGGCGATCTCGTTCTAGCTGGTCGACTTTAATTTTTAACAGCTCATTTTCGGACCTAAGCTCTTCAATGTGGTCGACCATTTGGTTTTTAAAATCATTGATGTCCTCTTTAGAAGCTAGATTTTCCATACGTTGGTTAATATTTGACTCCATAGATGTTACCGCTTTAATGATGTCCTCTAATGCCAGCTCCTTACCTAGTTCTCACCTACCTCTTTTGCTGGAAGGCGTCATTATAGTTGGTGATCGTTGCATTTTGATTGCGCCTAAAAGTATGCAATCCTGGAAATAAGGGTCGTGGGTTTAGCCTGTCTGGCAGCTTCTTTAGGTCGCTCTTAGATTCCACAAGCACTAGCGCCACTCTCTCTAGATTTAATTCCGTTTTTATATGCGCTTTTGTTTGCTAGCACAACAACAACACTTCCCTGTTGGTTTGCTTGTATTTTTATATTGTTCTAGTTTGGCTGCAACTTATCAGAATGACTTGCTTTGCATTGCTTATTGCACTCACAGGGGCTATTGAACTCTGCGCAAATTATTGTAATTTTTCGGCTTCCACAAAACGTTTATTTTTACTTTCAACTCGGAGCTTACAAACAACACGTCCGCTCAGCTCGCTCTCCTCTGGAAAATCGAGATATGTTCATGTACATATATTTCATCAAATATAAATCAAATGTCTTAAAAGTGCTTAAAGACTATAAGAACAAGGTATAATGACAAACGGGCAAACGCATTGTGGAAATGGCGTGGAGTATGTTGATCAACGCAAATTCTCAGGAGAATTTTTGGGCCGAAGCTACACATTCAGCAGCTTATTTACGTAATCGCTCATCCACTAAGGCAGTCTCCAAAACGACACCGTATGTATGTTCGTCGGCCACTTACAAATACTTGGATGTCTCGCAATAGCGCTAGTTAAAACGCAAAGTCAGAAGTTTCGAACCAAGGGTAAGGAGTATATCATGGTTGGATATGCAGATCAAGCGAAAGCATACCGTCTGTTTAACAGAGCCAATGGGAAAATTGTTGTAAGCCGAGATGTCTATTTTGTTGAATCTACACCAGAGAATATTACAATAGACATGCAAAATACTCCAAACCAATTTAATTACAATACAGAAATTGCAGAAGGGCAACCCCGTGGTAGCGACACCGACAGCGATGACTACGGGAGCGGTAGCGGCAATGGAGAAGGCGAAGGGTATGGCACCGGTGATGGTTTCGAAACTTGTGACGACGACGAAAAAAGCGATCCAAAGCGAATCGATAGACGAAATGGGGTTAACTTGTTGAATTATGATAACGTTATAGTTCCAGCTACTCTAGAAGAAGCTCTATCTTGTGAGCAGGCAACTGAATGGCAAAAGGCCATGAAAGAAGAATATGGCGCGTGGATGGAAAATAGAACTTGGGAACCAGCTGACTTGCCATCCAATCATAAGGCGATTGGAAGCAGATGGGTATTTTCACTCAAGCGAGGTGCTAATGGCAAAATCGAACGCTTTAAAGCACGACTAGTGGCCAAAGGCTGCGGTCTGCAGCTTGGCATAAATTACGAAGAAACGTTCTCACCCGTTGTAAGGTATGCGACGACTCGCATAGTTTTGGGCATAGCGGCTGAATTTGAGCTGCATGTACACCTGTTCGATGTGTCCACTGCATATCTGAATGGCGACCTACAGGATGATGTTTATATGAAGCAGCCTAAAATGTTTGAAGAACCTGGTGTAAATGTCCTCAAACACAAGAAGTCCCTCTATGGCCTAAAACAATCTGGCCGTGTGTGGAGCTTAAAGCTGCACAAAATGCTAATGCAAATTGGTTTGCGGAATGCCCAAGTGAGCCGTGCATTTATACAAAAAAACAAAGAGGCCAAATAAACATCATTGCGGTTTATGTTGATGATCTGATGATTTGTTTCTCAGACATCGGTGAGTTGCTCACAATCAAGAAAAAGATTTTTCGTATATTTCAGATCGTTGACAAAGATCCCATACATCACTTTCTCGTTATGCAAATCGAGAGGAAAGGCGCTACTGGAGCGAAAACTATCACCCAACAGCAGCATGTGTTGCAGCTACTCAATAGATGTGGCATTAAAGCGTGCCGCACAACATCAATCCCACTGGTAGCAGGCTATACCACTAAGTGTGACGTCGCTGATCGGGTCCCTGATGTATCTCGCAATTACAAAAAGCAGTTATCGGTAGCCCTGAGCAGCACAGAGGCTGAATATATGGATCTCTCGGAATCTATTGTAATTCATGGTGATAATTTGAGCGACATGAATTTGGTCAAAAACCCTGTATACCATGCCATGAATTTGGTCAAAAACCCTATATACCATGCCAGGTGCAAGCATATAGGTTAGGTTAGGTAGTTCCGGCTGACCCCAGCCGTTTTTGACGTTTTGGCAAATGCCAATAATGGTTTTGAGGGCCTCTTGGTCGCTTCCTCCAAAGAAGAGAACCTTTGGGTTCCAGCAATTGCTGGGCAGCTGTAAATGAGATCTTCTAGAGTTTCTGCGACTCCAGGTTCCATGCATTTCCTGCAGGTGTCCTCTGTAGCTATGCCTAGCTTTATCGCATAAGCGGCCGCTAGGCAGTGTCCCGTTAGTATGCCAATGAGCAGTCTACAGTCTCTTTTCTGGAGCTGTAGCAGATAGTGCGTAAGTTTTATGTCTCTTGTAATGCACATAATTTTAGAGATTCTTCATCCGCTGGTATTTTCCCACCTTACCTCTGCTTCTTTCTCTGCTATCTCCTCCATTTTGCTGTCAAGTGTCTGTATATGTAGATAGGTATGTGTAGTGTTTCTTTGATATTTATTGAGTTTGTGCTTCCTAATGCTACAAGTACAGAGACTTATTAATTATTGCATTAGTCACGAAAAATCAATCACAAAACAAAAAAGAAAAGAAAAAACGAATTACGTACACATTAAGAGAGTGTAGAGAACATAATTTGCTTATTCTAACCTAATTTAAGAGTGAGAGAGAGACTCTTGTGAGTAATTGACGTGTTTTTTTGGTGCTCCGCAACAATTAATTTCTTGTTTCGTTTAACGTGCCAATTTTGTCGCAAATCTAACGTAATCAATTTTATTAGCACTGCCCGCTATCGGTATGTGATTTTCTTTTCAGTTGTGCATCTTAACATTGCTAATTTATCAAATTGTATTATTGCGGCGTCTGTGCTGTGTATTTTGTTAGTAATGTTGATTTGCTTGCTTAGCAACACCCCCTCTTTACACAGGTTTGTGTGTGCGATCGTTTGTGCATATTCTTTTCTTTTTGTGCTTAACTCCCACTCAGCTTTGTTGTTGCTCTGCTCTCAAAGCTAAAAACGCTAGCTATCGAACTGTGCTCTGTGGGTGTATTTGTTTTTGTTTTTTTTTTATTTCTTGATACGCGCTTTGCTCCGCTTTCTCTTTAGTTTTGAGGCCCTCTGATAAATTTGGTGCATTATGTCGTGCTGCAAAAAGGCCTGCACATTTAAGAATGCAAGTGAGTCGGAACAACTTCGGTTTGTTACCTGCTGGTTGTGCGACAATAGTATGCATATTAAATGTGCTGGGCTAAGTGGACGTGATCTGGACAAAGTTTACTCGCCTAAAAAGTATTGTGGTGCTTTGAATTGGTCATGCCCTTTGTGCGCTGAAAAACAATTTAATTTCTCGCTGATGTTCATCGACGTGAAAAATAAATTCGACAAAATGCACAATCTAACTAAGCATCTCGCAAGAGAGTTTCTCGCCAGTTCCGAGATGCTTAGTGAGTATAAGTTCGAGTCACCACCTCCGCGTCGGTTGGAACCTCAATTTTTAGATGTGCCACCACCCGTGTCTGGCAACTCGAACCAATCTTCCCCCAATTGCACTGAAAGGACTTCAACTATTTCATTGTCTGTCTCATCAGGCAATATGCTTGATTTGTCTCCCCGAATCAAGCTGTTAGAAATCTTTCAGATAATCCTTCTTCTGTCCGTAGATTCGAGCAGTCCCCATTAGCGTCGCCTGAACCTGTGGGCAGTGTTTCCGTCTGTGTTCCTATTCCTCCTCAACCTCCTCTACTTTCCGTTATTGCACCGCGTAAGCAAGTATTTGTGTCTAGGTTGTCTCCGGAAACTACTTGCGAGTCAATTGCAGCATACATTGCTAGGAAATGCTCAGCAAGTGTTTCCATTTCAAAGTTTAGTTTTGCACAACCCCGTGATATAGCTTCGTTTAAGTTAAGTGTTCCGTCTGAATCATTTCCAATAATATGTGACCCAGCATTCTGGTTGCCAGATATGATTGTGCATGAGTTCAGGCAAAAAAATCCAATGAGGCCAATGCCAGTCAACTTGCCCTCATTTAGTTCATCCTCACGTGTAGCGTCTAATAGGGTTTCAAAAAACTAGTTCCGTCCTCTTATTGCCTATCAAAACGTTAGGGGCCTTTTATCTAAGCTCCATACGTTATTTTTGAATAGTGCATCTTTTGAATTTGACATAGTTGCATTTTCTTAGTTGGACTTGGTTAAAATCCTAAATTTCTGATTGTGAAATCTTGTCAAATGATTTTTTTATCTATCGACATGATCGACCAGATCGGAAAGGTGGTGGTGTACTGATCGCAGTTAAGACCAGCCACAGTTCCGAACTGATCATTGTTGATAAGCCTGTGGGTGTTGAATTTGTTGCCGTAAAGGTAACTTTTCCATTATTTTTTTTATTTATTACTTGTTCTTATGTCCCACCTTCGTCCGATATTGAAATTTATATGCACCATGTAGACTGCATTAAAGATGCTTTAGCCCACTAACGGGACATTGACACACTGGTTGTTGTAGGTGATTTTAGCTTGCCTAACATCACATGGTCAAATCCTAATGGGTCGACTTACCTTGTACCATCAGTACAGCATGATTTTTTAGATTGTCTGCTTGACGTGTCTCTTTTTGAAATTAATCCTGTACAAAACAATTTAAATAAATTGTTAGATCTTATTTTTGTCACTGATAGCACCAATGCCAGCGTCTCTAGGTCTCCCCCTCTATCACTACCCGAAGATTCTTACCATCCAACACTGGAAGTCTCGCTTTCAGTATTTGGACCTGCCCCTTCAAATTCAAAAATCCCCAATATACCTCGTAGTTGCTTCCGTAAAGGAAACTTCACTTTGCTAAGTCAACTCATTTGTGCAACAGACTGGTCTCCATTGTACAATGCGGTTGATTTGGATTTTGCTATTACCTTTTTCTACGAGTCTATTAATTCTCTCTTAGATATCTGCATTCCTAGTAGCGGCGCTTCCACCGCTTCACTTAATCCCCCTTGGTACTGTCCTAGGTTATCTAATTTGAAAAATATTAAATCTAGATGCTTTAAAAAGTAAAAACGTACTGGTTCTGCGATTGATTTTTCTAAATATTCAATAGCAAAATCTAACTTTACACTTTTTAACTCCGAGTGCTATAACAATTATCTAGCTCGGTGCAAAATTCAGTTCGCACAGGATCCAAAGCAATTCTATAGCTTTGTGAACTCTAAGCGTAGATCTTCTTCTTTACCTTCCTCTTTTTTTCTGGGTAACCAAAAGGCAGGCAATGATTCCACAGCTGTTGACTTATTCGCTGATTTCTTCCAATCAACTAATTCCTCTGTCCAATATGTGAACACTTCTTATCCTTATAACATTACTTCTTCCAACTCTATATGTGATCCCGAAATCTCCGAAACTTCTCTTCTTTCATTTTTAAAATCACTAAAATCCTCATTTTCTCCTGGGCCTGACAACATTCCTAGCTGTGTGCTCAAAGAGTGTTCTAGTTCTTTATGCAAACCTTTTCTAAAGCTTTTCAATCTATCACTCAATTCGTCTGTCTTCCCATCTCTTTGGAAAGAATCTTACCTTACCTTGTATTCCTTGTGAAAAGGCAAACTGATGTCATTTACACCGACTTTAGCAAAGCCTTTGACTCTGTCAACCATGATCTTTTCCTCTTTAAGCTCGATCGATTAGGATTTCCCTCCTCTTTTCTGCTTTGGGCTTCGTCCTATCTAAAAGATAGAACTCAAAAAATTCTGCTTCGTTCTAACACTTCAAAACCTGTGACTGTAACCTCTGGTGTACCTCAAGGTAGCCACCTGGGTCCTCTGTTCTTCACTCAATGTTGTCTCGCGATGCGTGGCCAGAGACTTTTCGCCAGAGACTTTTCGCCAGAAAAGTAGCACCGACTTCGAGCGTCTCCACAACCCGCTGCCCAACACAAAGACTTGATCGTGGTTTAATCCAAAGTGCTGATAATGCGCTGAAATCTTTATTTTCATGTCTTAGTTCTCTATATTACATAATTTTCTGTTTTATTTCTTACATTTGTGCTTTCCTCGCCTCTGTCTTTTATGCACATCCACACCGCTTGACACAATTTTCTATACTCAGCTCAGGCTAAAGCAACGGTTTGGCCGCTGTGTATGCATGCAAGCAAAGCTACAAACTACAAGAAATGCATCACGGTTGATCTTCGAAACAAACAGGGGCGCAGTTACACAGGTCGAGGGCTCTGACATTTGGGCGCGGGGCTACTTTTAAGGTTAGCGCCGCAACATTCCCCCCTCGGTAATTCAACCGCGCTCCTGCGATGTGGGTTACCTTCTATAAAATCCAATTTGGCCAGCTTCACTGCTGGGCGTGTAACAATCCCCTCAGCTGTGCGCACAACAGCGCGGCGCACATGGCCATCCTTTCCTCGGTGAACCTCAATCACTCTGCCTTTAGGCCAGGAGTTGCGCTTAGCGTTCTCGTTGACGACGATCACCAAGTCCTCTACGTCTATCGGTTTTGGCGGCGGCTGAAACCATTTAGTCCGCCTTGTGAGCGTGGGAAGATACTCTCGTAACCATCTCTTCCAAAAACGGTCAGCTAGTTGGCTGGCGACTCGATACTGTTTGGCCAATCGAGCTCCAGATTGATCCAATGAGCCGCTTTCTCGCAGTCCACTTGATCTGCCCGTCAGGAAATGGTTCGGAGTCAGCGCCTCTTTCTCACCGTCTACCAATGGCACATAAGTCAACGGACGGGAATTCAAGATTTGTTCGACGTCAGCAAATGCGGCACGTAGCACTTCCTCTTGCAGGCCTTCAGCTGGCAGGATTTCTGAAAGTATAGATTTAGTTGAGCGCACTAAGCGCTCCCATGCGCCTCCCATATGAGGCGCGCCAGGTGGGTTAAAACTTAAACCCAGAGTTGGGTATTGCTGTTCCACGGCAGCTGATGATAGTCGCTCAATGTGTTCCTGCAACACTCGATTGGCCACATATGCAACAAACGAGTGGATACCTTATCACTGGCGCAGTGGCGGCCATACACGGACCATCCTAGTCTGCAACGCACAGCGATGACGTCATCTCCGTCAGCTTCCCGCAGCTCTAACGGCACGCTCATTTTAATGTTATCCAGCCCAATGATGATTCGTGCTCTAGCACTTTCGTAGGGCATAATGGGTATGGACTTCAGATGACTTCGTGAGCGCAGCAGGTCTTGGCTCACGGATTAAGTGGGCAGTTCCAGCTTCTCGACTGTGCGCACGCCTTTAAGCTCGTACCTTGCTGCGTCTGGGCTTCTCTCCGATATTCCAACACTCACCGACTTGGAGGCCCGCTCGGTCTGAGTGACATCGCCAGTCCATCTCAAACAAAGTTCCTTGACAGGGCCATCAAGTTCCAACTCATCGGCCAACGCTCGCTCTATTAGGGTGCACGCGGCGCCTTCGTCGATTAAGGCATACGTATTTCTAATGCACCTCCTTCCGTAGAGCTTCACGGGAACGTATCGGAACAATGCCTTAGTTGCTTCTCTACCGTGGAACAAAACAGAGGGCTGCACCATGTTAGCATTTTCCAGTACTGTGTGCTGGCTCGAGTGTTCACTGTTGCTAATTGAAGTTTCCGCGTGCAGCAAAGCGTGGTGCACCATTTTGCAGTCGTCGACGCCACAGCTCCTCTTTGCTTCGCAGTTTCGGATGATGTGCTGACCAAAACAGCAGAATCAAAGTCTTACTTTTTTCACCAAATCCCATCTCTGGTCACAGCTCATCTCCAGAAAGTCGCTGCAGGCAGCCAGCTGGTGGTTTCCGTTACACTTGGGGCACGAGCTCTTCTCAAACCCCTGTGATCCATTCTTTTGGTGACCTGATTCGCGGCTTTGCATCTCGTTGTGCACAAAAAGTCGTTCCTTAGCCGTTTTCTTAGCTCCTTTGGAGCCTTCCTCTATTTGGGGGGCAAAGGGTGTGACTATGGAGGCACACATCGAGACGCCGAACAGCCAATTATCAAACATGCATAAATTGGCAGCGCCTCCGCCTGCGGTTAGGCGGTATCTTCCCCAGTCCAGTTTAAGGTCACTAGGCATCTTCTCTACAGGATCACATAACAGAGCTGGATCATGCAAGTACTCGTTGAGCCCAATCGCGGCCATCGTTGCGCAGTAGTTCTGCACGGCCAGAGCAAAATGAATTACAGAATCCAAATCATTGGGGCGTATGCGAGGTTCTTCCCGCAACTTCCGTTGCAGGCTGGAGTACACAAGTTCCGAACGTCCATATAGCATTCTCAGTGTGCCAATAGCATACGGCACTGTGGCCGGGCACAGCAGCTTGCCTCGCACAGCGTCCATCGCTGGTCTTTTGAGGCACCACTGAAGCCGGATAAGGTTCTCCTCGTTACTGAATACGCATCTCTCAGTGGACTGCTCATAATTGCTTATAAAGAGCAGCCATTCTTTAGGCCTTCCAGAGAAATTAGGCAGATCTCTGCTTAGCACGTGGCGCGCTGCTATCTGAGCTGAAGATAATGCGGGGCTGCCATGCTCCTTGTCGGAAGGCTGTGCCTGAGAGGTGGACGGAGCCATGAGAGTGGGCAGCACTCCATTTGCGCTTGAATAGACACTGCTGTGTGCCGCCGGTATGCGGTTAAGTCCAGCTGTATTTGCTAAAAACGGCGGGCTTACACTCTGCGATGCCATTGAAACTGTCTGTTAAGTGATCCATGGCGATGGGTCGGGCACTGGCACTTTTCCAATTATACTGTCTCTCCCTGTGCGATTGAAAAATGTTCCATCGCACAGCTTTTGGTTAGTCGCTGCATTATCGCCTGCAGACTTGTCAGTCTTGGCCTCAGGCGTCGAACTGTTCTGCACAGTAGGTTGTCTTGAATCCAGTTGGGACACCATTGATCTAACTGATTGTCCTACGCCGGACTCCAGATCGTTAACTTCATCTTCTGGGTTCAGCATTTTCTCCCAAGCACGATGCAGAATTACGTAACAGTTGAGGTTAGGTTCCCTCGCGACCAGTCGGCCTCGAGCGGCCTCACCCTCCTCAGCAAGCGGGTTCGTTGTTCACGTGCTGCAGGTGTGTGGCTGGGACATAAATATTTTTCCAGTTAGAACTATGTCAGGATGTTGACATTCCTGGTTGGATAGAAATATTTCAGGATGTTGTCTCGCGATGCGTGGCCAGAGACTTTTCGCCAGAAAAGTAGCACCGACTTCGAGCGTCTCCACAACCCGCTGCCCAACACAAAGACTTGATCGTGGTTTAATCCAAAGTGCTGATAATGCGCTGAAATCTTTATTTTCATGTCTTAGTTCTCTATATTACATAATTTTCTGTTTTATTTCTTACATTTGTGCTTTCCTCGCCTCTGTCTTTTATGCACATCCACACCGCTTGACACAATTTTCTATACTCAGCTCAGGCTAAAGCAACGGTTTGGCCGCTGTGTATGCATGCAAGCAAAGCTACAAACAAGAAATGCATAACGGTTGATCTTCGAAACAAACAGGGCGACCAGTTACACAGGTCGAGGGCTCTGACATTTGAGCGCGGGGCTACTTTTAAGGTTAGCGCCGCAACACTCTATTTATTAATGATCTCCCTACAATATTATCATATTCTCGGATACTCATGTATGCCGATGACGTTAAACTTATTTTATCTTTCAACAACCCGATTCATTCTATTGGATGGCAAGATGATCTTAACTCCTTGCAGTCTTGGTGCTTGGTAAATCATTTGCATCTGAATTGCTCCAAGTGCATGTTTATGACTTTCCATCGATGCAAACCATTTCTGGCTTCCTATACGATTGGTAATGAACCGTTGCAACGTATTTCGTCTGTCGTTGATCTTGGAATTCTGTTTGACCCCAAATTGAGTTTTAATCACCATATCTCCACTATTGTTAACAAAGCGACTGGTGTACTTGGATTCATTAAACGTTGGTCGAAGGAGTTTAATGATCCCTACACTACTAAACCCCTTTATACTGCTTTAGTCCGTCCCGTGCTAGAATACTGTTCATCCTTATGGTGTCCGCAGTATAAAAAGCATGTTGATCGTATTGAATCAGTTCAGAAACAATTTTTGCTTTTCGCCCTTCGTGGCCTAAATTGGGACCCTAACCTCCGTTTGCCATTGTACTCCAGAAGACTCTTGCTTATAGACCTTCCTTCGCTAGCTACCCGTACAACAGTCTTAGGTGTTTCATTTCTTCACAAGTTAATTATCGGTGATGTAGATTCTTCTGAACTCTTACGTCGCCTTAACTTCTCTGTTCCTTCTAGGCCAACCAGAAACTTCTTTCCTTTAATCTTGGGTAGATGCACAACTGATTATGCCCAGCATAATCGATTTCGGGTTTTATGTCGAGACGACAACGATCTTTATCACCTCCTCTCAACAGATCTCTCTCTCTTCCACTCTCCTCTCTCTAACCACTCCCAGCTGTGAATAGGGGCATAGCTTGCCGGACTGGCTAATAAATCTTCCCCCACCGGGTCAGAGATTTTTCGGTTATCCTTTTTTATTTTAATATATTTTTAATTTGTAATTTTCTATTTTTGATCACTCTTCCATTTTACCTTTAATTATAGTTTTATGCCTTTATTCCTCTCTGTATTTGTAAGCCTGCATTTTCTTATTCTTTTTTTTCTTACCTCCACATCTCTCAAGGCCTGTTCCGGGCTTCACATAACTTATTAAACATCAAATGAAATTAAATTCGTACGATTTTGAGTTCGCTGTTCTGGTATTCGACTTGCAATTTGACTGTTTCAGTTCCAAGTTGTTTTTCTTTTAACAACTCGCTGAACTTAATCAGTTGGATGAAACAATCAAAATACAAACTCTGCAATAGCTTAATATAGCTGTTTAATATCTCGCTTTATTTTGATAGCATTTTATGAAAATTATGAACTTACATCTGTTTTCACATGCTCCAAGCAATGTGAATTCAAATCGAGTAATTATTTCAAATTATGAAAACCAGAACAGGTAGCCAAGTCGAAATAGAGAAAATTTAATGTAAGTGAAAAACTGAACAGGCCTGTATATTTGTTAAATGGTTTTGTTAGCTCTAATATCGAGTCTGACCACAACAGGCTGTGAATCGGGGCATAGCTGGCCGGACCGGCAAATAAAAATCCCCCACCGGATCGGAGTCGTTATTAGTTATTTTGTAATTTTGTTAGGCTTTCTTTTTTATGCCTCCTTAGTAAATAAGCCTTTTTATAACGGGTTTACAAATTTGTTGACAGCCTTTGTTTGTCGACTATTAATAAATAAATAAATAAATAAAATTGTGGCGCGCTTCTTATTGTTTTTACAGAATTAGGTAGCTGATTCCAAAGCCTAACAGCATGCACAAAGAAATGCTTATCAGAGCATGACAATCGATTTTTCGTGACGTGACGAAGCAAAGTCAATCTTGTCATATAAGTATGGCGGTTCCGTTGTCATTATGAATCGGTGAAGTTGTGACACGACTTTAAGTTTGACCCAGATGTTATTTGTATGTTCACTGATATGGCCAAATCTGATGTATTTAATTTAATTTAATTTCCTTCCCAGCGCTACAAGTACATTGGCACTTACAAATTAGTGCGCTAGTCACGACATTACATTTTGGCTATTTTACTTAAGTTATTACAATTATAAAATATAAACACAGGAATATTTGAACTTAAGTATTTATGATATTATAACTACTAAACTCTATTATGTACTATTTCCCTATTTTGCATGTATTCCCTAATCTTTATCTTAAATTGATTTACGCTTCCAATAGATTTCATATTATGAGGTAGATCATTCCATAGCAGAATAGCATTTATCATAAACTGTCTCTCCGAGCATAATAGCTTCCATCTAGGGCATATAAAATTATTAGTGTGCTGCGAAGCTGCGGGTGTTAGCAAATTATATATATATGCGGGTTCTCTGCTTGTTATGATTTTACCGATCCCTGAGGGACACCACGCGTGACTGAGCAAAAATTAGAAATGCAAGAGCCGGAGACCACCGCCTGCAGTCTGTTATTCAGATATGATCTGAGAAGGGAAGCTGCAGTTGTAGAGAAGTTGTACATGTTCTTGAGCTTCGTGCAGAGAATTTCATGATCGACAGTGTCAAATGCTTTGCTGTGGTCAAGCAGCGTTAAAAAAGTTACGCAACTGTCATCAGTCTTTTTCCGGATGTCCTCCACTATACTAGTTATTGCTGTGATGCAGCCACGATTCTTCCTAAAACCTGAAGCTGCAGTTGTAGAGAAGTTGTACATGTTCTTGAGCTTCGTGCATAGAATTTCATGATCGACAGCGTTAAAAAAGTTACGCAACTGTCGTCAGTCTTTTTCCGGATGTCCTCCACTATACTAGTTATTGCTGTGATGCAGCCACGATTCTTCCTAAAACCTGACTGTTTTTGACTTAGTAGCCTGTTCTTATTATGGAAGCACTGTATTTGTTTAGCCATCAGATTCTCAAATATTTTGGATATGTATGGTAAAATAGACACAGGTCTTAAGTCCTTATTGGGTTTCGGAATTGGAATAATTTTTGCAATTTTCCATGCATGTGGAAAAGTGGAAGCAGTAAAAGCCGTGTTAATAATATGTGTAATATGTTCTAGTATCACTGGCAGTAGTATTTTCACAAATTTCGGATTTACGTTATCTAAACCTTCTGCATTTGACTTCACTTTTAAAACACTTTCGACGACGTCACAAGGACTGACACAAGAAAAACTAAAACTATTATCACAGAGCGGCAAAGCATTAACACAATTATTACATGAAGCCTCAGGTACATCTAGCTGCGCAAACTTCTCATTCAGTTCATTTACGTTAATCATCTCCGTGAGTTGTGTCTTAGTTTTCCCTATTCCAAGGTTTTTTTTGTCTCTCCAGGACTGTCTGGTCATTGCAACTTGGCTAAATTTCGAGTTGAAATAATTTCGTTTTGCAATTTTAATCATTTTCGTTACAGTGGCCCTTTGATTTTTGTATTTCACTTGAAGGCTACTGGTTTTATACCGTTTCCACCTAAGGTATGTAACATCACGCAATTTGATGTGCCGCTTTATGTTGTTGTTGAACCAAGGCTGCTGCATCGGTTTAATAACTTTAGTTCTGAGGCGAACGCATTTATTAAAAAGGTACACTATATTTGTGTTAAAAACATGCAATTGGAAGTCAACATGAAGCGAGTGGTATATAGGCGTCCAGTCACAAGCATTAAACTCTAACTCTAGTTCTCGGTAGTCAATGTTTTTGTAACCCCTAAATTGAATCGAAGTTTCCCAATAGCTAACTATAATATCATAGGTCAGAAAAATTAGATCATGTCTTGAGAATGATGGTACTGAAACTTGGTCATAAATTCGAACTTTGCTAACGTCATTAACAAAGAATGCGTCAAGAAGGGTGTTACAGGTACTCGAGAAGTGTGTTGGCATTGTTTTGTTGACTGCTTTCAATCCAAGTGACTCAAAGCTATCAGAAAGGTGTGTCTCATGTAGAAGGTTGCTGTTAAAGTCACCCGTCAGTATCGTCTCCGAATAATTCACGGAAACATCAGCCACAGCATCCAATAATTGACTGAAATCGACATTACGGTTGGGTCTATAAATGCAGCCGACAAGTGTCTTTGTCTCAAGTTGATTATTATTTAAGACTAGGAACAGGTATTCAATTGCACTTGTATTGGGGTGTTTACAAAGAAGCCTACAATTCAATCGCTTGTTTACATAAGTCGCCACTCCTCCTGCATGGCTAGGACGGTCAGAACGATATAACATATAACCATCACATGCAACTGACGCATCACAAATATCAGACGTGAACCAAGTTTCGGACACACATATAACATCAATGTCGGAACCTACAAAAATATATCTAAATTCATCTATTTTATTAGCAAGACTTTGAGCATTGACATGAACCACAGATAGACCTTTAGACTGTTTCCTTAGAACTCTGACCATGCTACTGGCTATGGATCCACTCATTTCATTCTGCATTTTAGCATATCGTTATTAGAAGCGTAAAACCTAGTACAAATCCTAATATTAAATGGGAAACATGCAACAAAAATTTTAAAACTGATCAAATTTTTCGAATTAATAATTGCTTTAATTGCGAAACCCGTTGTTGACATCTTCAAGTAAAGCTTCAGCTGAAGCGGACGCAGATGACGGTGCGGGTGGGCGAGAAGAAGAAGGGCGAGAAGAGGGCATCGCACCATCTGGGATGAGTTTGAAAAGCTCCTCTTTACTCTCAATGCAATGCACACTCTCGCTGTTGCTGCATCGAACGTGCACTAGTCCACGCCGGGTGAAAACTGCTGAGAGCAGCTTGTGCTTTTTAAGCCCCATTGCCTCTCTGAATATGCTGTAGTTCTCTTTGGAAAGCTGTTCGTTGACATATATTGGAGTTAGTGACGATACGTCAAAGCCTAATAGTGATAAGCATAGTGGTTGTTTTTGCTCGCGCCGGTACACACCTAATGCTCTCATTAGCATGTTCTTTTCACGTGCGTTTTCTAGCCTAATTATTATAATCGGGAATACAGTGCGTTGGTGCGAGCTACGGATCCGGAAAATATCTTTAATCCTTGGTGTTGGTGCAATATTCAATGCGAAGCAAAGTGAATTAAAGTATGATCGCAAGTTCTCTCACTCATTATAAGGCACCCCGTGCAAACGCAGGTCACATGCATAGCTTGCCATGTGTTGCGCTGCCAGCTTCGACTCTAAGCCTCCGACCCTCTCTCTCAGACATTGAAGTTCACCCACCTCGTGCTCCAGTTGGATAACCCGCTTCCCGAGCTGGTCGCGCACAGATTTGAGCTCACCAACTTCATGTTCCAGCTGATTCATCCTCTCGCCTAGCAGCTTGATTTCCGAGGACATCCCATCGAAACGCTCTAGTAAAGCATTGAGGATGCTCTGCTCAGCGTTTCGCATACTCCCAGAGATTAGCTCAGCCTGCTCCGAAAAGCGCTGGTTGAGGATGTGAAGAAGCCGCGGAGACAGAACATCAGAGGTCCGGGTCGTCTTCAGATCCATATTTGTGTTCTCACGCTGTCGCTTGGTTTGGGGTTGAGTTGGTGCCATGACTTTAAGTGTGATTACAGCTGAGTGCAAAGTGTCGAGTGAAAGTTGAATTTTGAGTGAAGTGCTTTGTGTTGTTGTAGAACTGCTCGCCTTTTCCTGTTCCCTTTAGGTCCGTTTTATGCTTGTTGATGTTGTTTTGAAGTTGGACTTTGTACCTTACTCGGCTCGAGCGACAAAGTTGATGTTTTAATTGTTATTATTTAGCCAGGAACAAAATGCGGATCAAAAATTCCAATGGCACTGCCACGGGTGTATGTTGATAGAATGTTTATGGTGAAATATAGAATTTATTTGACTTTCTGTCGCGATTTTAGATAAATTTGTTGGGCTGCTGCGGATTAGTGCGTCTAACTTCTTCTCTCCGCTTCACACATTACTACTAATTTTGAACACATATCTAGCGATGTTATTAAAGGCGACCTTTAACCTCTCTTGACCTGCAGCGCTACAGCTTCCGAAAAACTCAACTCCGTAAAACAAAGATGGTATTAGGTATGCTTTTACGATTAACAGACGTAAGCTGGTCGGTATCAGATTTTGTGTCAGGAATAGCTGCCTGAGCATGCCATACTTTCGACCTGTAGTTTTACTTATGTGATCTTGCCATGTCAGTGTGCTATTTAATGTGTCTGCCTTGTTGACATACTTAATTTGGGTGTTGCCAATCTGAACCTTATTTAGTCCATTATCATTTATTACTTTTTTGTAAATGATCATACATTTGGTTTTTTTAGAGTTTAATAAAAGACCATTATTTCTTGACCAAGAGTTAATAACAGACAGCTCACTATTTGTTACATTAACACACTCAGAAATATTACATGGATGACGACTTACATAAATTTGGACGTCATCAGCATACATATGGACTTGACATTGGGACAAAACATTTGGAAGATCATTTAAGTACAAAGAAAATAACAACGGTCCGAGAACGGATCCTTGGGGGACCCCGCGTGATAAGAATTCAACAGATGGTCTCTGAGAATTTAGTACAACTGCCTGACTTCGTCCACCTTGGTAAGAGGTCATAAGGGCAGACGATGTAAAATTGTATAATTTGCTGAGCTTTGTGACAAGGATTTGATGATTTACCGAGTCAAAAGCCTTGCTAAAGTCCAAGAGGGGAAGCAATGTGACATTATTTTTGTCAACCTGTTCGCGGATATCATCAGTAATTTTTATTGCTGCAGTGATGCAACTTCTGTGCTTTCTAAATTCTGAGTGACATGTGTTTAAAAGGAAGTTTTCTGCAAGAAAGACATTCATTTGAGTTGCCATAAGTTGCTCAAATACCTTTGACAAGAACGGCAGAATCGATATTGGTCGAAATTCCGCGTTAGCCTTAGTGATAGGTATTATCTTCGCAATCTTCCATGCGGGAGGGAATGTCGAAGTGGTAAAGACAGTGTTTATGATGTGTGTAATAATTGGTAATAATTTGGGCAGCAAATAAATTTCTTAATAAACTGTGGGCATATATTGTCAAGCCCCATAGCGTTTGATTTGACTCTTAAAATCGACTGTAGGATGTCACAGACATTAACACACTCAAATCTAAGGCTAATATCACAATTGTTATATGAAGAATGGATTAGGTACGAATTTTCTGTTGCTTCAGGTACTTGGATTTGGGTAAATTTTTTGTTAGGGTCGTGAATGTTCACATTGACTGGCTTAGGTGGCTGTTGCTTGCCTATTCCTAGCCGACGGAACTCCCTCCACTTAAGGTTACATGCCTACGCAGCGCCTTATATTGTTTCTTGAGAGCAGATGTCTTGTACCTTGTCCATTTAGCATATGCTTTGTTTCGTTTTGATATTGCACATTTAATTTCTGGGTTAAGCAATGGCTTAGGAGTGGATTTTAACATTTTACGACGAAGTGGTACGCATTTTTCGAAAAGATACTCAACATCGGAATTCAGATGTGCCAATTGCAAGTCAGCAGTCAAAAGGGTGTATGTAGAATCCCAATCACATCTAGAGAATTCAGCGCTAAGTAGATCATAGTTAATGTTTCTATAATCTCTATATTAAATAAAATGGTCTGTAAAGTCAGGTTTAAAATCATATGTCATGAATATAAGGTCATGTTTTGAGAATACGGGTGCGGAGACTTGGTCAAAGAACTCAGCTTTGGTTAAATCGCTAACAAAAAAAACACCCAGAAGTGAGTTGTTTGTGCTGGTGTAATGGGTGGGTACCAGTAAGTTTACTAAGCTTAGTCCAAGAGCTCCAAAGGAGACTGGGAGTTATCTATCAGTAAGCATGTTGTTGTTAAGGTCACCTGCAATAACTACCTGAACATAAGGGAGGGTCAAGGTAGAGAGTAATGTAATTAGGTCAGTATAGTCAATATTTCTATTTTGGCGATAGCAACATCCTATCAATATCTTGCTGGATATTCTAGTGCCAATCTCGACAAAGATGTATTCCATTGGGCATCCTGAAGATTGCTTATATACTATATTTGACTTGAGTTTTTTACTCACAAAAATCGAGACTCCTCCACCATGGCCCTCCCGGTCAGAACGATAGACACAAAAACCGTCACAATCAATTAACGCATCACAGACATTAGACGTAAACCAGGTCTCGGACACACAGATAACATCTACTTCGGAGTTGGACAACAACCATCTAAATTCGTCTACTTTCTTGGTCAAACGTTGGTCATTTATATGACAGATATGCAACCCTTTTTGTTGCTTTGGATTTGTTCAAACTACATACTTAAGTAAGAGTACATTTAAAATTAAGAGTTGAAAGAAGCGTGCACAGTTTGACAAAATTATAATGAAAAGATAAACATATGCATAATAAGAACTAACACTAGGAGTAAAAGAGCTTTCAGAGCTGTTACACATATTAAGTGCGAAATGCACCGACCGAAGAAGCTGCAGTAGCTGAGCGATCGGCTTCTGCTTCTCTCAAACGCCGCACATCCAAAAGCTCTTCCAGTGTTCCCACGCTGAAGACGTCGCCCCCCCAAACTTTTTCACATTTACGACACCTCTGCGTGTAAATACAGCATGGAGATGTTTAAGCTTCATTGCTCCCTTAAGGGTATTTTCTACCCCTGGCAAAATTTTTTTTGATTTTTTTTTTGCTTAAAAGTACAATTAGGGTATTGAGAACATTGAGTAAAAATTTCACGCAGATCCGACAAGTAGTTTTTGTTGGGAATATTTTTTGTGAAGGAAAGTCCATAAATGTAGGCAAAAAACTTATTTATTTGGTGTGTGGTAACTTAAAAGGCTGTTTTCTCGAACAAACGAATATAAATTTGAATTTTGAAAAAACCCGGGCTAAACAGCTAATAAAGGGCTTTAAAATCAGTACTTAGAAAAAAAACAATTTTTTGGTCGGCCCTCGATCGTGAAAAACTTTATTATCGAACCTCGTTTTTCTTAAAACACTATAATTTTTTGTTTAGCTAAAAAATTTCGGAAAAAAATGTTATGTTAGAGATTTTCTCAAAAGAAAGCTTATTTTTATATAAAAATCTTACTTGGAACTTTTTTTAGATTTATTTTTTACCCCGTCTTTACGCACTTTACCCCTAATTTCTCGGAAACCAATCAACCGAGTTGAATGAAATTTTTTTTCAGTCCTAGCTTATACCCAAACGCTCATGCGATAAAGCTAGGCTTAACAACAGAGGACACCTGCAGGAAATGTATGGAACCTGGAGTCGCAGAAACTCTAGAACATCTAATTTGCAGCTGCCCAGCAATTGCCACGACAAGATTACAAATTCTGCACACCCCACGGTTCTCTTCTTTGGAGGAAGCGGCCAAGAGGCCCCCAAAACAGTTATTGGCATTTGCCAAAACGACAAGAATCCTCCTGGACTTCTAAGACAAACGTACCCAAATAATCACCCGGCCTCATTAAGAACCCTAAGGTCTATGTGTGACCCCATCTGGGATCAGCCGGAACTACCTACCTACCTATACCCAAATGAATAAAAACAAGTATTTCATTCATCAGCTGTCATATTCGCCGGTCGTGTTTACTCTGTGCTCCTGAAACTTTTTATTTTTTTGGTGCCTACACATAAACTTTAATCATTGTGTTTATCATAACCGTTTTTGTTTTGTGATCGACTTCTCGCTTAAAAACTGTTGCTGTGCTTCGCTCTCAGTCTCTCTCAACGCTTGGACCATTGTTGTTGTTGCTGCTACTACTCCCATCGTGCTTGAACTCTTCGTGGGAGTCGGACTCTGAGCGATATACAGTTAGTTCCTGCTTACAATCAACTGCATTATACTTTGTGGCCGCTCTCTTCTAAGTGCTGCTGCTGATTGCTTCCCCCACCAGTCATCACTTCGATTCGACGTTTGCGCTCGATTTAATCTGAAGGCTGGTCTCTTCTGCCACTCTTATTGGTACATCACGCCATCATACATACATACATCATCTGCCAATATGAGTATCCCCTGCACTATGAGCAAGTGTGAGTTTGGAGGCAACATATCTGGCGAAATGTTTCTCGTTTGCTGGCTTTGTGACAACTGTGCACACATTAAATAGGCTGGTTTAAATGGTCGCGTAAGTGATATAATAGCATAGCGAATTGGGCTAACCTGGTCTTGTGTGGATTGCCGAGAAATCGAAGATGAAATGCGTACGTTTATGCGGCAAACTCGTGTGGGCTTTAAGGACATCCACTCGGAATTCCAAAAACTTAACGCAACGTTTAATGCTTTGGAATCCAATTTTCTTGGACTAAAAACACTTAGCGAATCTCCTAAAAGAAACAAGTAAGGGCGCTGCAGTCGAGTTTCCCGACTACAAAATACCCTGTTCATTTATTTTCATTTATTTTTTAGATAGATTTAGATAGATATTGAGCCTAGCTTGATGTATACTAAACCACGAGGCTCTAACTTGAAAATTGTGGATCTGACGGCTTTTTAGGTCTTGGATTTATAGAGGAGGTCTAGGTTTTTTGGGGATAAAAGGGGGACGGGGTGGAATTTTTCAAATCTGAAACAAACTTGATCTGCGTACAGCATAAATCTACCTTCGTGCAAAAATTTGTGGCTCTATCTCTTATAGTCTCTGAGATCGACGCGTTCATACAGACAGACAGACGGACAGACGGACAGACGGACGGACGGACAGACGGACAGACGGACATGGCTATATCGACTCGGCTGTTCATGCTGATCAAGAATATATATACTTTATGGGGTCGGAAAATGTTCCTTCTCCCTGTTACATACATTCGCACAACTTCATGATCCCCATTTTCCCATTTTCAATGGGAACAGGGTATAAAAAATGCGATCCCCTGAACACGAGAAGGCAATTGGATATTCATTCGACTGTTACTTCTGCGACCTTCCCGACACCCTAATCATTTTCCACTCCTACTGCTGGCCCCATAGCTGAGCCGATGATTATTGATCTGGTGTCCCACGCTACTGCCGCTGCTCCTGACGCTATAGTTTCTACAGCTGCACCTCCGGTTCTCCAGGGTGCTGCAAACGTTATCTACCTACAATCTGACGCAGAGCCTCCGGTTCTCCAGGTGCCACAATCCGTTGCTGCTGCCCCCCATGGTCTCCAGGGTGCTGCAAACGTCATTCCTTCACAATCCGTTACTACTGCTAATGCTCCTCAAATTCGAATCGAATTAAATGGCGTCCCTCTGGTTCCACCAGACCGGACTCTGCCTCCACCGTTAGCTCCTTATTTGGGATGCCACCTTCTAAATCTATTTTTGTGTCGCGACTCAATTCATCGGCTTCGGAAGACCTTGTGAGGCGTTTTCTTTGTCAAAAGCTGGATATTTCTGACAGCAGCGTTGTGTTTGTCAGAAAATTTAACTTCAAATCTACTAGAAAAAACTCGACCTCTAAGATTTCGCTTCCTGACTTATATATTGACAGAGCGTTAGAGCCAACGTTCTGGCCTGAGCATACTATCGTGCACCAAAAAACTAAAGTCCTCCTTTTCCATATGCTATCAAAACGTCAATAGTTTACGTGGTAAGCTCAGCACCTTGCATACCAACAGTGCTTGTTTTATGCAGGATGCGCTTGCTTTTACTGAAACTTCTCTCTTTGGGAACATTTCAAATCATGAGATTCTAACTGATCGTTTCTTTATTTATAGATCTGACCGCCCTTATGGTCGTGGAGGGGGAGTCATAATTGCGGTTGATGCAATTTGGCCGTCCCAGCAGATTCCTTGCGAATTAACACATAACATTGAGTTCATTGCAGTTAAAATTCAGATACATGCCGAAGCTTATGGCAGAGCAATCTCTCGGGCAGATTAATTCCATTAGAAATAGTTTGAACAGACTCTTAGACCTCGTATTTGTTACCGATGTTTCAAATTCAATCGTATCCAGAACGTCGCCTTTGTCAATTCCGGAGGACATTCATCATCCTACATTACAAATAGATTGTGAGCTGAATATACCGAGCACCACTTATCCTTCTACCCCACCCATCCCTTCATTTTGCTTTCGAAAGGTCGATTTTCTACGCCTCAACGATTCTTTATCAAGGGTCGACTGGTCTTTCTTAGACGCATCTCAGGATATCGAACAATCCACCAACGCGTTTTACGATACAGTTTTAAGAGTTTTTAATGAATTTGTG
>JAWNNO010002771.1:0-18635 GCA_035044985.1 Lordiphosa fenestrarum
ACTTTCGAACTATGATGTAGTTCAAACAACACCAGAAACTAGGGAAAAAATTGTCCTATCACAACTAACTAAAAACTTTCCACCCCATATTCAAGCCACAATTAGTGGAATTGTGCAGCAAATATAGTGACGTATTCGGACTCGAAACCGAATCAATCACGACAAACAATTTTTACAAACAGAAACTGAGACTGAAGGATACTGAACCGGTGTATACGAAGAACTATAGAAGTCCGCACAGCCAAAGCAAAGAGATACAAAACCAAGTTGAAAAACTGATATCCGACAACATAGTCGAACCGTCTGTGTCCGAATACAACAGCCCACTATTACTCGTTCCAAAGAAAGCCCTTCCAGGCTCTAAAGAGAAGAAATGGCGATTAGTAATTGACTATCGTCAGATAAATAAAAAACTGCTATCCGACAAATTTCCACTCCCTAGAATTGATATTTTAGATCAACTAGGTAGAGCAAAATACTTTTCATGCCTTGACTTAATGTCAGGCTTCCATCAGATTGAACTCGAAGAAAGTTCAAGAAATCTAACATCCTTTTCAACGAGCAATGGCTCGTATCGCTTCACGCGACTACCATTCGGTTTGAAAATAGCGCCAAATTCGTTTCAGAGAATGATGACTATAGCATTTTCTGGGCTTGAACCTTATCAAGCATTCCTTTATATGGATGACTTAATAGTTATTGGTTGTTCCGAAAAACACATGATTAAAAATTTAACAGATGTTTTTGAACTTTGTAGGAAACACAACCTTAAGTTACATCCACAAAAATGCTCATTCTTTATGCACGAAGTGACCTTTCTTGGTCATAAATGCACGGATAAAGGAATTCTACCAGATGACAAAAAATATGACGTCATTAAAAACTATCCAGTCCCACACGATGCGGACAGCGCTCGACGATTTGTTGCATTTTGCAATTATTACAGGAGATTTATTGAGAATTTCGCTGACTATTCACGGCACATAACTAGATTATGTAAAAAGAATGTTCCTTTTGAATGGACAGTCGAATGCCAAAATGCATTCCAATATCTGAAAGATAAACTCATTCAACCAACTTAATTACAATACCCAGATTTCAGCAAAGAATTTTGCATAATAACTGATGCAAGTAAACAAGCTTGTGGAGCGGTTTTAACTCAAAACCATACCGGAATTCAACTCCCAATAGCATATGCATCACGCTCATTTACTAAGGGCGAAAGTAATAAAAGTACTACAGAACAGGAATTAGCAGCCATTCATTGGGCAATTACACATTTTCGACCATATATTTATGGAAAACACTTTACAGTGAAAACGGACCACAGACCTTTAACATACCTATTTTCTATGGTCAACCCAAGCTCTAAGCTTACGCGTATGCGTCTTGAATTAGAAGAATATGACTTCACCGTCGAATATCTAAAGGGTAAAGACAATTTTGTGGCAGACGCACTGTCACGCATCACAATAAAAGAACTACAAGATTTACAGAACAAAGTCCTGAAAGTCACTACCAGGCACCAAAGTAGACAAAATAAATCCTGCCCAGGGAATAAACAAGAACTTTTGTTTAGGCAAAATCTTGATAAAGTTTCAGAGCCCAACGTATACGAAGTCATCAAAATTGACGATGTACGAAAAGTAGTGGCCTTGCATGTAATAAACATGACGTGTTTTTTTAAACTCGGAAAGAAAATCATTGCAAGAATTGATGTTAGCGATCTGTACACCAATGGAAGTCTCGATTTAGGTCAGTTCTTCCAAAGGCTTGAAATACAAGCCGGTATGCATAATATCCGCAAACTCAAAGTGGCACCGAGTGAAAAAGTCTTCGAACTTGATTCGATGGATAATTTCAAAAAAATGGGCAATATGATATTAAAATCATTAAGGGTAGCGCTACTCAAGCCGGTGATCACATTAACAAATGAAAAAGAAATAGAAGCTACAATGTCTACATTCCATGATAATCCTACAGAAGGAGGACACACTGGCATTACAAAAACTTTGGCCAAAGTAAAAAGACACTACTATTGGAAAAATATGACCCGTCAATAAACGAGTACATACGTAGATGTCCGAAATGTCAAATGTCAAAAATAACCAAACATACCAAAACTCCTTTAACCATAACGGACACCGCAATATATGCTTTCGACAGAGTGATAGTGGATACTATAGGTCCGTTACCAAAATCTGAAAACGGTAACGAATATGCAATTACATTGAAATGCGACTCAACGAAATATCTTGTAGCTATTCCAATCCCAAACAAGAACGCCAATACCGTTGCTAAAGCAATATTTGAATCATTTATACTAAAGTTCGGTCCGATGAAAGCATTCATTACAGACATGTGAACTGAATATAAAAATTCTGTTATCAATGACCTGTGCAAATACCTTAAAATTGACAATATAACGTCAACAGCACACCACCACCAGACAGTCGGAACAGTCGAACGAAGTCATCGAACCTTTAATGAATATATACGTTCCTACATATCGGTTGATAAGACCGATTGGGATGTCAAACAAAATTCAGGTTAGAACAAGCTTTTAAGAGAGCTAGAGTAATGATAGAAAACCATAAGGCTAAAAATAAGGAATATTATGATAGAAAAATAGTTAACTTTGAACTAAAAGTAGGAGATAAGGTCTTACTAAGAAACGAAACTGGCCATAAATTGGAACCAGCATATTAAGGTCCCTATTCAGTAGTACAAATAGACGATAAAGATAACATTTTCATTAAAGATAACAAAAATAAGACTCAGAAAGTTCACAATGATAGGTTAAAATCCTATAACACATAAACATGATAATGAAACAGTACAACAGTTTGACAAAAACGATAGCCTGATCAACCAATCGCATTTGTTTAAAACTCAATATCGAACACTTTATTAAAATTCAATTTAATTAATCACGTTTTCCTAATTTCAATGAAACCCTAATGTCTACAAAAATTTATATACTCTTGAATTAAATTAAAAAAACAAAAAAAAAAACAAAAAAATTTAGAATAATTTTTTAGACGATACTAATAAATAAAACTCTTACTCTAATATTAATAATGTACTATATATCGAATTAATAAATATCCATTTAGAATAACTTCATTAGATAATTACGTTATTCATCTAAAAGGGGAGGTGTAGCATGTTCATATAGTGAGTGCGCACTGTAACAACTGTGTTGCAGAAAACACAAAGACTTCAAGCGCAATTGTAATTTGATAATTCTCGCATATGCATAAGTCAGCATATTCAGCTAAGCCACATATGTACATGCACACCACTCGTGGCCGCTCTGCAGCCAAAGAATATATATGTAAATTATATACATAAGCCCGCTGCCCTACGCCGGCAGCATAGCGGCATAGCATAAGTAATGAACAGAACAAGAAATAAATGAACATTGAACGAAGCAACACGTTTGATCGGTTGTGAATTGATTGGGAGAAACTGGCTGATCGACTGCTGAGGATATTGCACTGGATGTATATCCAGGATCCTCTATACTGCCCACACATCAATTTAATTATATTTTTTTTATTGTCTAAAACACTTTGTATAGGTTACCCCCATTTATGTCGCGACGTCGCTAGACATATTGGTTCCATATATTTATAATTTTTCTTTTGACCAATATACCTTTTGGAAATTTAAAAAAAAAAAACATAAATATTTTTTGTTTTATATTAATAAAAACATGCATATTATTTTTTTTTGGTTCTAGATATTAAATCTATAAGGTTAGTAGGAAATAGTTTAGGAGATTAGAAGTATATATACCGGTTAGATTGCTAGTAAGAAATAGGTTAGAAAGTAATGGGATAATAATATTGGTTAAGGTCACTAAATTTGAGTGGTGTTAACACTGGTCAAAGATTTATGGGTACCAGAAAGAAGGTAACAATACGACTGCCGCTGCCTCGTGTTACTCGGAGCATCGCAAGCGCCGTAGCTGCCTCTTCTGCTCGAGCCAGGCGCGGGGCTGACTCTACGGCGTCGGGTCTCCCTGAGTTTGTTCAGACAGATAGTAACGTTTCCTCGCCTTCTGCCCCGAGCCGAACCAGCAATTCTAACCCCAGAACAGAGTTCGCAAGAGGAAAGGGAGAAGAAGAAGGTGCCGTGGGCGGCCTAGATCTGGGACTCCCACAGGCTCGCTCTAGTTTAGTACCAGGAGCTTCGGAAATGGACGGTAGAAACACCGGACAGGAATAGAGACTGGAAGGAATGATGAGATCATTGGCGTTGCAGAACGCAGACATGGCTACGACGCTAAACGCTCAATTAGCCGCCTTTCGGGCGCAAATGGCTGAAATGGAGACTCGAGTTATGGATATGGAATCGTCTTGGATGGGTTTTCCCCGTAGTACAGTGGGTGCGGGGGCAGAAGACAGGAGTCAGTTGGGTATTTCTACACCAAATAGCGTAGGAGTGGGACAAAGGCTCCAAAATGCACAGACAGATATCCCAATTCCACCACCAGCAACTGGTTATAATCCTGAGCCGACTGCTCGTCAACGACCCCAGCCAACTTTCCGTAGAGACCAAAATTCGAACAGGGAGGCAGATGACACCGGAAGAGGTACGCCCTCAAACACTTCTGGTAGGTGGGTAGATATTTTCCGTCCAGTTGGACTGGATCGGTGGAATATTAAGTTTGACGGGACAGAAAAAGGAATGACAGTTGAAAGATTCCTTTTCCGGGTAGAGCGAATGCAGGAACTCTACAATTTAACAGCCGGACAGCTCTTTCGAGAATTCTATTGCTTGTTGACAGGGGCAGCTGCAATGTGGTACTGGCAGCTAATGGAAGACAAAGAACACCATCCTGAGTTCGGGATTCATTCGCTAAAAATGGTGATGAAGAGGGCATTTTGGACCTCTGATAATGAATACGTAACCATTAAAGAAATTATGGAACGTAGGCAGGCATATAATGAAAGCTTTGAAGATTTTCTGTCAGAAATGAATAATCTCCGTTTCAAGCTGAGAACAAAAATTCCCGAGGCAAGTTTTGTGGGAATTCTAAAAGAGAATCTAAATGCTCAGATGGGAACTTTCTTATTGGCATCGCCGGTCCTAACCCTGGCAGCTTTCAAGAAAGAGGGTATCAAGGTGGAGAAATGGCTCAAGGAAAGACGGGCAATCGAGGCATTCCAGAAGACCCAGCGTACGGGAGGCGCAACGAAAGGTTCTCCTACAAGCAAGAACCAGGCCACCGGCCAGTTCTGTTCAGCTCCTTATCACCTCTATCTATGCTTTACATATGGGATGCCAGGGGATTTTTATCGAAAGCAAGGGTCCGATCAGAGGGAGGGAAGATGCATGTCAGCTTTTTTTTGGTCAGACCAGGCCTGCCCCAAAACAATAACCAAACCTATGAATAACCCTCACCCGAAACAAATTAATCCGTCCAAAAGCCTACATCAAAGGAAGTTAGAGTATGAAGCTGTTAGGGAGCAGATTTTTAACGGGGAGGGAAAAGTCGAACAGATTAGTCTCTCGACCAGAAGAAAAAGAAAACTCCATAAACTACATCAGAAATGGGCAAGGGCACGAGAGGCTCAGAGGAAGGTCATCGCGGCGGTCGTTAACAAAACCCGGGATGATCGACTCTTCGCGAAAACTAAAGTAGATGACGAAGAGATAACGGCATTATTAGACTCTGGTGCTGCGGTGAACTGTATAGGCCAAGGGACCGAAAGGTTTCTTGAAAAACGTGCACATTTGATCCAGAGAGGTCACGGTTTGAGGGTGTGTACCGCCAACGGAGGCGAAAATCAGGTGCTTGGTACCATTTCACTACCGGTACTATGGGAAGGGGCCATCGAAGATATGGAATTCTTAATAGTACCATCCTTACAGCAGTCGTTCTATTTCGGAATTGAGTTCTGGAAGATGTTCGGCTTAGAATTGGTTAGCCGAGGAAGTCCTTCCTTAGGAAAGTTTGAGGTCACAAAAGGCGTAAAGTTGAGCGAATAGAAACCATCTGAGGGAGCTCCTTTGCTAGAAACTGCCTGCAACCCTCATATTCTGTCCGACGATCAGGCAACGCTATTGCAAGGCGTGAAGGACATGTTTCCGTCCTGTAGTACACTCGGGCTGGGGAAAACAGACCTAGAAGAACATGTGATTGTGGTTTCTAACGAGGACATCCCTATTAAGCAGAGACATTACCCGATATCGCCAGCCAAGCAAGCACTTTTGTTTGCGGAGTAAGACCGGATGTTGGAGCTGGGGGTCATAGAGGAGAGCAACAGCAGTTGGAGCTCACCTGTGACTTTAGTGGTAAAAGGCCCCAAAGCACGGATGTGTCACAACGCACAACGCATGTGTCGGCTAATGGACAAAGTTATTCCAGCACGACTCCGACAGAATGTCTTTGTCTACTTAGACGACTTGTTGGTTTGCTCTCCAACATTCGCGGATCACATGGAGATGCTTAGGCAAGTGAGTGATTGTCTAACTTGGGCAAAACTAACCATTATCGTGGAAAAAAGTAAGTTTTGTTACAGTCAAGGTAGGTAGCTGGGGTACATAGTGGGAGGTGGTTGTATCAAGACAGACGAGGCTAAAATTCAAGCCATCCAATAGTTTCGAGAACCGACGAGTGCCAAACAACTGCGCAGGTTTCTAGGTATGACAGGGTGGTATAGAAGATTCATAGTCAACTTTGCGATAGTCGCGGCGCCACTCCATGATTGCCTGAAGAAGGACAGGGTCAAAGGTTTCGAGTTGGGGGAAGAAGGCTTAAAGGCTTTTAATGCACTGAAGCTGAGTATGATGTCTGCTCCAGTATTGACAACTCCCGATTTCAAGAAACCCTTTGTGATCCAGTGTGATGCATCGACCACTGGAGTGGGGGGAGTTCTGTACCAAGTGGCGGAAGACGGAGGAGAACATCCAATAGCTTACATGTCAGCTAAGCTCAACAAGGCTCAGCGAAACTATAGTATTACCGAGCTTGAGTGCTATGCGGCCATCCTAAGCATCTACAAGTTTAGATCGTACGTGGAAGGTATGTCTTTTAAAGTCATCACTGACCATGCTAGTCTTACATGGCTGATGGGTCAAAAAGATTTGTAGGGGCGATTAGCTCGTTGGAGTCTCAAATTACAGGCTTTTGACTTTGTAATCAAGCATCGGAAAGGGGCCCTTAACGTAGTCCCAGACGCGTTGTCCAGAGTCCATATGGATGAACTCAAATCCGCTGACTCGTCAAAGGAAAATCAGAAAAGCTGGGATTCCCATCTAAGCCACATCGCGTGCGCCTTGCGAAGTGCCTGGCACTCCGCAATTGGTTTGGAGCCATATTATGCCATGTTCGGGATTAGGATGGTGACTCATGGAAGTGCTTATTCTATCCTACGACATCTCGATGGAATTAAATCAGGAGATCAAGAACTGGTCTTAGCTGACAAGTTGCAGCTTATCCGGCAGAAGATTGGGCAGCAACTCGAGCGCATGCACAAGCAAGGGAAAAGGGTGTATAATACTCGTTGTCGGAAGGTACAATATACTGAGGGACAGATCGTGTACAGAAAGAATTTTAAGCAGAGCAATTTGACCGAAGGGTATAACGCAAAACTGGGTCCGAATAGAGTGAGGTGTATAATCCTGAAAAGGAAGGGTAGCTCCCTCTATGAGCTAGGTAATAGTGTAGGGAAAAGTATTGGCGTGTATCACGCTAAAGATATCTACGCTGTCTAAGCATAAAGGTCTGCCTATACTACTTTGTCATAAACTTAAAATAGGCTTGTGTCCCACCTCATTTATCCAATACGCCTACGCCAAGTAAGAACTTACCAGTTCTGGGAACCAGTAGCGCGGCAAAAAAAAAAATAAAATTAATCTCAGGGATATGGGGCAAATCCCATAGTTTACGTGAGAACAATAAGCCCGACTAGATTCTTTGTAGAGCATGAGACTCCACAATCTCAGGGTTATGGGTCGAGGGCACACGTTTGGCATAGACTCACCGGGAATAAACAGCCCGGCCAGATAAGTCCGCAAAGCTAGAGACTATGGTAAATTTTGTGTAGTGCTCCGAGATGGGTCAATGTGGCATATCCATCGACGATTCCGATATGTTATGTACGCCCATTGACCGACAACAAAAAGGGTATTTGAGTGTCGACTCTTTTAATTTTGCAGTGTGTTATCAGCCAACGAAAGTAACCTGATTCCTTTCATTTTTATGTTGGGACTTGGGCGAGGTATGATTCTGGCTCCCATACAATTGCATTTCCCAAAACGTCAGCAAAATTTTTAGAGACAGTCGCAGCGGCTGGGGCCGGTAATCGGACCCTCCGTTTCAAGCGTGGGATTGTCAAGTGGAAGTCCGCTGCAGCTGCGCGGTCAGCGCTCAACTCTTTGGTGAGCCTCGGAGGGCAACTTCTAAGCACCCGAGAGTCAGTCAAGTTTAGAAACGATCACCGGAACGTTGAGAAGCGCTCCGCAAGGGGTGCTTCGCATAATCGTTTTTCGCTAGTCCAGTGCAAACACAAAAATACTACAAACCAAACGCTCCGGATCTTGGTGTTCCTCCACAAGTGATTTTTTTTTAACACAAAATACTTCAACAAAGTGCAAGCCCAAAAATAAGCCCAAAGCAGGCTCAGTGCTGGCCCCTTGAAAAGGTCTAGCGCGATCTACACTCACAAGCGCAAGCCTGTGCTAGCCCAAAACAACCCACAGTGCAAGCCCAAAATAAGCCCAAGACAGGTCCAGTGCGGGCTCCGTGAAAAGGTCTAGCGCGATCCACACCCCCAAGCGCAAGCCAGTGCAATCCCGAAACATCAACAGTGCAAGCCCAAAGCAACCACAGTGCCAGCCTAAAACAACCAGCGCCCCGTTTCTTTTCTAGGATTAGTTTTTTTACGTTAATTTTTGCTTTAGTTTTAACTTTTATTCCATGTTTGTGTAGTAATAGTTTTTTTTTCGTTTGTTCTTCTTTGTTTAAGTAACCTTGCTCTAATGGGAGGGAAGGAGAGCAAGACGTCAGACAACACGGCCAACATCGTGAATAGTGTTCAAGTGGTAGATCATACAGGACAATTAGAGGACCTTACCTTTTGGGTAATCGTCTTGGTATTAACAACAGGGGTACAATTTGCGTTGAAGTTATACTTGTTAAACAAACACTCCTTAAAGAGGAGGTATATCAACACCGCAGATTTAGAAAGGGTTTTTACAGTCTCAGGGTCAACCGTTCGTCCGTAAAGATTTTCTTTTAACCATATTTTTTTTTTTTTAACTTTTTTGTCCGATTGATTTGATTTGTGTTTGTTTAAGCTAGGTACGGAGACGCTATGAATTTTCTCGCAGCGCAAATTGTTTCATAATTCTCAGAGCGGCCTCTGAGACTGCAGTATGACCAGAAATCAGCCAAATGTCACTGAATCTGAAACGGTCACTCTCTACTGGTCAGCTGTGATTTGTTTACAAAAAAAAGCGGGCTTAATAAAAGTGAATCGTTTTGTGAAAAATTAAAATGCAAGACTCTTTGATGGATGCAGAGGCTTTGGGGAATGCCATGGTGGTTTTTATGGGGGCATTTTGCGTGGCGCTGGAGGATGATGAAGCGAATGAACGCAGGAGACGGCAACGCCCCAAATTTTGGGTAAGCCCATATTTGAAGGAAAGAGGCAACAAAGGACGCTATGCCACCGATGTGAGTATAAATATTTAAATGTCTTCGTTCATGCACATATAATACATTGAAAACATTTCTTAGTTTCAAATTATGACGCAAAACCCAGAAGTTTTCTTTGAAAACTTCCACATGCCGGAATGCAGGATCAGCAAGCAACATTTTGGAGACATTCTTTGCCAAGTCTGTGATGCCATTTATAGGGCACTGCTCGGAGAGTTTCCTGTGTGGGAGGTAGGCACAATGTCCAAGTGGGCGCAGGAGTTCAGCGACAAATGGAATTTCCCCAATTGCGTTGGTGCAGTTGATGGCAAGCACGTACCGATAAAGGCACCTGCGAATAGTCGCAGCGCATTTTATAACTATAAGGTATGTCGAATAAAACTTTTAAATCGTATCCTTATTATACTGTAACTTGTTGATACAATTCCAAGGCTTCCATTCGATCTTATTGATGGCTATCTGCGACGCTTCATATCGTTTCACATACGTAGATGTTGGTGCCTACGGAAGTGAAGGCGACATGAATGCCTTTTCCCATTGTGATCTGGGCAAAAGATCTATTGAATGGCTGTCTGGAGTTTCCGGAGGACGTCATTCTAAATGGGGAATCGACTCCGTATTTCATCGTAGGGGATAATGCATTCCCTCTTCATAATCGGATTATGAAACCCTACGGTTCCCGAAACCTGGCTGTGGTCGAACGCATTTTTAATTACAGACTTAGCAGAGCTCGTCGCTGTATTGAAAATGCGTTTGCCATCTTGTGCTCCAAATGGAAGGCACTGCAACGTACTTTGTTGTGTAGCCCAACCAAGGCTAAAAAGATTGTTGCAGCTTGCTGTTCGCTCCACAACCTCCTACTACGGATGAGTCCAACTCAGTATAGGGCAAGGGACAGCGAAATTCCAAGGGACACCGCTCACAAATCTGCGACCCAACCGTGGCCGCATCCACACTAATTTTAAAGACATACGCAATAATCTAAAAACTTATGTAAATAGTGAAGCTGGGTCTGTACCCTGGCAAAATGATTCCGCTGGCATTCAGGGACCAGCAACTCAATAAATATACATATGATAAATATAACAAAAATGTATATTTTTATTTAGGAGTACACAGAAATAATCAAATTTCTTCTTGATATGCTTTGCTCTCTCACAGAACCAGGGATGCAAACCGGTTCTGAACCGAACCGGGTTTGAACCGAACCGAACCGCTTATTCCAGCCGGTGAACCGAACCACAAACCGAACCGGCTTCCTTTAAGAATTGATGAACCGAACCCGAAACCACAAATAAAAACGGTTCGGTTCGGTTCAGCGCTCTGACGAGTTTTAAGACGGGAGTCGCTTTCCTCTAGCCAATGATACTTATTATTTTGGGGATTTGAATCGTTTCCCCAAGACAATTTTTCTACATATCGTGCGACTCTCTACATTCTTACCTATGCCGTAACTTTAAAGGATGACCTAACGAAAAATTTAAGAACAAGTAATTCTGAAAGTCTTCTGTAATTGCCCTCCGATCTCTTAATATACGTACCATCAATGAACATTCTTTCCTCTAGTGGACAATATTTGGAATTTTCTGTAATACATTCACCTTAATTTAATGCTAACCAGGAGAGTTTTTATACTTTTCTACTCTAATCTTTTCTGGCCGACATTCTCTGTTTTCAAAGATCATTCCTCTAGGATCTTATAGACGAATCCTTTGAATCTGGCACAATATATTTGCGACATTCTTCTAAGGGTTTTAAAGATATTCAAATGGATTATAGGAATTCAATTTGAAAGTGTGCAAAAGTCACAATGTACCTTTGTGAACCACTGAACCGAACCGGAACCACGGTTCAGTCAGTTCCAAAAACCGTGTAATTAACCGAACCGGCGGTTCAGAAACTGTCTGAACCACTGAACCGAACCAGTAATTATATTAGATTGGTTTGCATCCCTGCACAGAACAGCTGTCATTTTTTGCTCGACTTCCTCAGCTTTTTTCGGAGGCATCTTATCGAGGCACTCGGCCCAATATGCCAAGATGGGTCGCTGCTTCCGCTGACCCATTAGGTCTTTCTGATGACCCAAAAATTGTTCGATCACTCCACACATTTTGCCCACAGCCGATGGTTCTTCCACCTTGCGCCTCTTGCCCTGTTAAAGAGAATACAAATTTGGTTTTCATTACTTCTTGTCATTTGTATTGGTTGTTTGCTTACATATGAGTACGAAGACGCACACACAGAAGACCTGTCGTCCATAAGGTTGTCAGTGGATGACTCTGCGAATGAATCGTCCGGGTCAATTACAAGTGGCGAAGACGGATCGGCTTGCGAGGACGATGCAGCTTGCGAGAACAGTGACGTTGGCGAAAATTATGATGTTGGCGAAAATAGTGGCGGTGAGAATGGTGGAGTTGGCGATATAGGAGTAGTTGGCGAAAATAGACCACTTGAGCTCGCGGAGGTTACAGCCTTATAGGGAGTGCTCAATGAACTGCAAAATTGACGCAATGATAATGTCAAAATGAAATATAACCAAAGGTACCTACATTCTTTGCGTCGACAAGTCCGGTAAGAACGCCATGAGTGGGGCGAACTTCCACTCAGCAGAGCCTTTTATTTTGGGCTGCTGCAAGGCAACTCCACCATCACTGCCACTTTTTGGAAGCTTGTTGGTTTTGTACTTGTAGCTTCCACGCAAAGACACCCAAGCACTTTTACATTCCGGCGCTGAAACACCAATTTGGTTCTTATTTATTGGTTCTTGAATTAATTAATATAACTACTTATCAGTTTTCCGCAAATTTCCGTCTATGGAATCCCAAGCACTTCGAGTGCAAATTGCATCGAAATGCTTTTTGTTGGTCAAATCCCTTAAGATGGGTTGCGATTTGACTGCTTCTATTAGCGCCACTTGTTCGTCCTCCGTAAAGTTCTCCAAATGACTTTTGTATGGTTTTTTTAACTTTTTAGTTTCCATTTATTTTATTCTCGTAGGTACCTCTGACAATTATCAAACATGTTTGATAATTTCTATTACCCCCTGCGAGAATTTATCAGCTGTTTGGCCAAAAAACGAGTTGGCAGGGCCATGCTCACTCTCAGAGCGCATTTGTGTTGTCTCCGTACTCGCTCTGAGAATGTGCTCTGTGAATTTTGTGCAGCGCATTCTCTGAGCTATGTAATTAGATAGGCTCCCAGAAAATTCGCAGCGTCTCCGTACCTAGCTTTAGAGAAAAATTTTTTGTTAGTTTTTTTCTCTTTCTTTGTTTGTGCTTTTGTGTGTGTGAATATATATATAGTGACATATCCAGTATTCACCTTTCCCTTTTTACCATATTCATACCCACTGTGGCTCATATCAAACATTTATCCAACCCTTTTTTACCGTACTCATGCCCAGTGTACTTTGATTTGCCAACATACGCAGAAAAGTTCAACATAAACAAAAAGGAGTTTTGCATAAACAGAGCTGGCCAAGGCCCGCGACCGAACGTAATCATAACAATTATTGTGAAATAATCTAACTGACCAATCAGAAGATGCCAGCAAGCAGCATCTAAACAAATGTCCACTCCTTTGTCTTTGAATCATGCCAATTGTCACGTAGGCCAAAGCGTCTTTATCCCTTTAAATAGAGCATAAGCCACATATTGTACTTTAGTCTTAAATTGATCACCAAACCATTCACTTGGTACTAAAATAAAAGAACATAAAACTGAATTGGTTTTTCTTTGTATTTGTGATTAAATACAGAACATGTAATTGGCGCAGGCGGTAGGTGAAAGTAAATGTAACATCGGTTATTCGTGAGTGATACGATCAATTAAAAAAGGCTTATCCATACAACTGGTATCCTTTCTGATCAACTAGTGTAATTGTGCACAGTATCACAATTAAATCGAACCTTTTTACAAAAACACGCGATCCGCCAAAGAACTTTACGTGTCAATTCAAATCAAATTGTAAATCCAATTTATTGACCAACTGCAAGTAAACGAAACAACAAAACATTTTTTTTAAAAATGGATCCCCCACGTGCAAACATTATCGCAGCACCTGTAATGGTCTTATTAAACGACCAGAATTTCAGCCAGCTGTTGCAACAAATTCGAAAGGTGCCAACCTTTGAAGGCGACCTAGTTGCTTTGGCTCCATTCATAAGAAGGATGGACTACTTACTCCGACTATATAGCACAAACAACGAGCGTCAACAGAGCATCATCTTCGAGGCAATTGAGATCCAGATATCAGGCGAAGCACAGAAGCTATTACAAGATGTGTCAAATCAACGATTGGGCCGGGCTAAGGCAAGCCCTTATCTCCGAATACAAAACGCAAACACCTGTCGAAGAACTTCTCCGACGACTATATAACACAAACTACCAAGGAAGCCTCCGTAAGTTCTGCGGCGATGTCGAGGCAAAGATGCTCATCATCAGTAATAAGTTAGAGTTAGAAGGTAATGCTGAAAACTCAAGATTGTATTCAAACTCCATGACAAATACAGTGAAAAATCTTATTCAAAGAAAATTACCTGATAGGCTTTTCATGACTCTCGCGAGACATGACATTTCAACAATTTTAAAATTAAAACAAGTGGCACAAATGGAAGGCTATTTTGAAGAGACAAATCATGTAAACAATAATAAAGTGGAGAAGTCAACATTTAATAATATTATTAACCATTCAAAAAACACTCATCCACCGCCTACTAACCAATACAATCCCAATTATCAACCACAGAATAATTACTCAAACAGACCAAACCAAACTTACTCACAACCTCCTTCGAACAGACAGACTAATTTCAGTTCAAGTCAAAATAAATTACTAATGCAAGAGTTCAGACAGAATTTACAACAAGGGCAAATGAACAATCCAAACAATTATAGTCGAAATAACCAAAATCAATACCAAATCAACCTTTTAAACGTATGAGGGAAAATTACAGAGATTCACGAAAAATGCAGGTTGATGAACATTATCCACAAGCCGAATGTAATGAAGAGCAAGAACAGAACGACTATCAACAAGATCAGGGTGATGAAATCAGGCACGAAAATTTTCAAATGAACGCCTCGGGACAAATAGCTACATAGAAATCATGATAAACAACAGACGCTACAGGTGTCTTATTGATACAGGTTCATCAATAAATATGATGAGATCAAATTTTCTTAACTTACCAGTTCATACAAAATCAACTTCCATTCGAACTATGAATGGGATTTCAAAATTAAATCATTATGTGTCCATTCCACTAAATAAACTCTTTATTCAAAACCAGATATTTTTTATATACGATTTTTCACCTCACTATGATTTACTGTTAGGCAGAAATTTATTGATGGCAAACGGTGCCATTATTGATTTTATTTCGGGAATAACAGTTATAAGCGAAAGAACATTTACAAACAGAAGCGTCATTTCTGATCCAAATGCAGAAAAGAACTTCAGAACATGTCTTCAACCTGGAGACTATACAAAAGAAATAAATTATGCGATAAGCAACGAAATCACTACTGGACAAGATTACAGAGTGAATCATCTAAACGATGAAGAAAAAACCAAACTATTGAACTTACTAAGAAATTTCAGTGACATACAATATCGGGAATGTGACAATTTGACATTCACGAGTATTGTTAAGCACGAAATTAATACCCAACATGAAAACCCTGTTTATAAAAAACCATACAGCTATCCTTTTGCTTTTGAAGAAGAAATTGAAAAACAAATTAAGGATATGTTGAACCAAGGTATAATTCGGCATAGC
Organism: Lordiphosa fenestrarum; assembly: GCA_035044985.1. NCBI lineage: Eukaryota > Metazoa > Arthropoda > Insecta > Diptera > Drosophilidae > Lordiphosa > Lordiphosa fenestrarum. Next base: position 15,453 of record JAWNNO010002771.1, read on the forward strand.
CAATCACCTTATTGTAGCCCATTATGGGTAGTACCAAAAAAGAAATGCCATCAGGGATGGCAAAGTTTAGACTTGTTGTAGATTACAGGGGACTAAACGACATAACTATCAATGACAAATTTCCAATCCCAAATATGTATGAAATTTTGGGAAAACTCGGACGATGTTTATACTTCACAACGATTGATTTAGCCAAAGGCTTCCATCAAATTGAAATGGATCAGAATTCCATTAATAAAACTGCTTTCTCAACGAAGTTTGGGCATTATGAGTTTACTCGGATGCCATTTGGACTAAAAAATGCACCATCTACTTTTCAGAGGTGTATGAATCACGTTTTGAAAGATTTAATTGGCAAACACTGCCTTGTGTACTTGGACGACATTATTGTATTCTCCACATCCCTTGAAGAACATTTAAACTCACTTAAATTAGTGTTTGAACGATTAAGACAGGCAAATTTAAAACTACAGCTCGACAAATGCGAGTTTTTGAAACCAGAAGTAGAATTTTTGGGTCACATAGTTGGACCAGATGGTGTAAAACCAAATCCAGACAAAGTCAAAGCCATAAACAAATACCCAATTCCAAAAACCCAGAAAGAAATCAAATCATTTCTTGGCATTTGCGGCTACTACAGAAAATTTATCCCACAGTTCGCTAATATAGCGAAACCTTTGACAAAATGTTTAAAGAAAGGTTCTAAAGTGAACATATCAGACGAAGATTACATTATGGCATTTAAAAGATTAAAACAGTTGATCATAAAAGATCCTGTGTTGGTTTTCCCAAATTTTAACAAAAAGTTCCAGTTGACGACAGATGCTAGCAATGTTGCATTAGGAGCAGTATTATCTGAAGATAATAAACCTATCAGTTACATAAGTCGTACATTAAACGAACATGAAGAAAATTACAGCACGATTGAAAAAGAGTTGTTAGCCATAGTATGGGCAACAAAAACAATCAGACCATATCTATACGGAAGAAGATTTGAAATACTAAGTGACCACAAGCCTTTAGTTTGGCTAAGCAACATTAAGGAACCAAATATGAAACTCCAAAGGTGGAAGATAAGGTTCAGCGAATACGACTTCGAAATAAAATACTTACAGGGGAAACTGAACCACGTGGCAGACGCATTATCCAGAGTTAAAATTGACGAAAATTATTTCGATGACATTACACAAGCTACAGCACATAGCGCTGAGGAAGATAACGAAAATGTAATACCTTTGACAGAAAAACCACTTAATTATTTCACAAGATAGATAGAAATGATTAGGAGCGACACCGACAACGATGAAGTTGAATCTTATTTCCAGAAAACGAAAATAAAAATTTATTATTCAAACTTGGACACCGAAAAAGCAAAACTGTGAAAAATAGTGACAGAATATTTTTGTACTAAAGGAAGCGCAGTATACATTGAACATGATTCTGAATTATTACAACAGGCATATAAAACGTTTATTAACCCCCACTCAATACAAATAATGAGAACAAATATTAAACTACAAGACATCAGAAACTACGCAGAGTTCAAAGAAATAATCATTAAAAACCATAAGAAATTATTACATCCAGGCATCGAAAAAATGGTCAGGCTTTTTAAAGAATCGTACTATTATCCAGATCACCAAAAACTAATTCAAAACCTAATTAACGAATGTGAAATTTGCAACCGAGCCAAAATTGAACACAGAAATACATCGCTTACATTTAAAAGAAGTGTATGTAGTTGACATATACACCATAAAAAACCAGAATTATTTGACATGTATTGACCTATATTCAAAATTTGCAAGTATAACTGAGTTAAACGGAAAAGATTGGATGGAAGTTAAAAGAGGACTCATTCGTACATTTAATAATATGGGAAAGCCCATTATTTTAAAAACAGACAGAGATAGTGCTTTTATGAGCATAGCACTTAAAGATTGGCTTGACAAAGAAGAAGTAAAAATTCAAATTACAACAAGTAACAAGTAAGGGCGCTGCAGTCGAGTTTCCCGACCACCAAATACCCTGTTCATTTATTTTCATTTATTTGTTTTTGAATTTTTGAAGATGTCATCCTAAATGCAGGCAATACTTTTCTAGTCCTGATCAACAACTGGGGGGCTGCTTTTATCAGCTCAACAGTTTCGCTTATAACTCCGGTGTTTTTGGTCCGATCTGATTGTACTTTTCAGAATAGATAGATATTGAGCCTAGCTTGATGTACACTAAACTACGAGGCTCTAACTTGAAAATTGTGGATCTGACGGCTTTTAAGGTCTTGGATTTATAGAGGAGGTCTAGGTTTTTTGGGGATAAGAGGGGGACGGGGTGGAATTTTTAAAATCTGAAACAAACTTGATCTGCGTACAGCATAAATCTACCTTCGTGCAAAATTTGTGGCTCTATCTCTTATAGTCTCTGAGATCGACGCGTTCATACAGACAGACAGACGGACAGACGGACAGACGGACGGACGGACAGACGGACAGACGGACATGGCTATATCGACTCGGCTGTTCATGCTGATCAAGAATATATATACTTTATGGGGTCGGAAAATTTTCCTTCTCCCTGTTACATACATTCGCACAACTTCGTGATCCCCCTTTTCCCATTTTCAATGGGAACAGGGTATACAAATGGTGTGGCAGATGTGTTCTACATACATAAACTACATAAAACCATCAATGAGAAAATACGAATAATTAACACTGAGGACAACGAAGAAAATCGACTTATGACAACTGAAATAATATTGTACACTTACAACCACAAAATAAAACACAACTCGACTGGTAGAACTCCAGCAGACATTTTTATTTACGCAGGAACACCCACTTACAATACCCAGAATATAAAAGAAACAAGAATTGAAAACCTTAACAAAACCCGACATGACTTTGAAATAAAAACAAACTTCAGAAAAACACCCATTATTCATGGAAAATTACATAACCCTTACAAACCCACTGGGAAGATAGAACAAGTTGACGTAGACCATTTTGAGGAAACAAATCGAGGTCGTAAAATTAAGCACTACAAAACCAATTTTTAAAAACAAAAGAAAATTAATGAATGTAAATATTCACAGGAGGACTCAAACCCAAATCAGGACTCTTAACTTTCACATTTTTGTCTCTATTGATGTCAACACTACTACTACGAGCGAATAATCATAGG
>JAWNNO010002773.1:0-11236 GCA_035044985.1 Lordiphosa fenestrarum
AGAAGTAGTAGTAGTAGTTCTTCTTTATTTGAGTTTTTAAGATTTGTTTTCGATTTGCTTACATTGATTTAACTCTATGGAATAAAGAAGGTGATATAAATAGCATGTCATATTGCCGTCTACATACTAAAATTTTATAAATATGATGATGACATTTGATAGTCTTACGGATTTAAGAAGTTTTCGAAAAGTATTTTTCTTCTGTAGCGAGTTGCATCTGTGATGAATTTCGCCAGGCTTTTCCAATCTGATCCATTTAATACCATTTTTAATTCCATTTCATTGAGCAGGGCTTCGCCCCATTTATTCATTTGGTACTCTCTTAATATGGAACAGGTTGAACAGAATTAAGCCACGTCTTCCCTCTCCTGTAGATTGCAAAGAGTGCATAACTCATTTATATTCTGGTTGTGGGGAAAATAATATAGTGCCAGCATCTGTCCGAGCTTTAAAAATATTTGAAATAGTCCTGCAGTCGTATTGGACATTGAAGTAATTGCTTTCCTTCAAGTTGTGGTTTAATTGGCTGTAGCTGTTGCGAGTTTGACTAGTTAGTGAAGAGACTTCAAAGCTATCTCGAGCTCGTTCATCGAATGGACGACGCTCCAAGTATCCGCCGCGACAGGTCCAGGTTGATTCCAAAGTCCCGAGCAAGACTTTCCCATGATTTACAAAATAGCTTTCTTCCCTCCAAAAGGGTTTTCACAACAATACAGGGCAGCCTATTCTCTTCCAGTTTTATTATTTTGTTAATGTATCAAAAATGTGTTCCTAGAGTTTGTGGATACATTTCTGGAAGTCCTGTCTCTAGATGAATGGCATATGTAGCCGTGTTTCGTGGGAGATAAAACACTCTTTTAATAAAATAACGCAATAATTTTTCGACGTCTTCGTATTTGGATATCCCCAGACTTCTGCTCCATTACACATAATTGCATTTGATGTTGCCTTAAACATTCTGTATTGCATACTCGACTTTATGTTATTTTTGCAATAAAGTGATCTCCAGGTGCTGCTAATTGCTGTTTTCTCTCAGCTTTTGTTCTTGGTGCTTGGCAAAAGACATGTTGGAGATCAATGTTACTACTAGATTCTTAAATCCTTTGACCACCTCCAAGGGAGTGCCATTTAAGCTCCACTTTTCAATTTTTGCTAGGCGGCCTCTGCCTGCTCGAACTACCAGTACTTTTGACTTGGTAGTGTTGATCCTGAGGCTCCACTTTTGGCAATAGGCATGTGCGGCATCAGTCATCTTTTGCATAGCCTGTGAACTGTCAGTAAAAAGGACCATGTCGTCCTCGTACATAAGAATCTTTAGGTTCATCTCTCCAAATTGTACAGGGTGCGCCTTATAAAGTGTCGGTATGGCAACACTGAATAAATATAAAAACAAACAACCGATTGCTATATGTTGATCTTGTTCCTTTAATTTGGTCCTGTACAATTTATTTCGACTACTTTTTGAACACAACATCAATCAAGTGGCCGCCTTTATTGGCCACAACAAAATGTGCCCTTTTTGCGGCATTTTGGTTTTGGCGCAAACGCCGGCCCAAACAGTCACTTTTTGGTCGTGTAAAGGTATTTCATTAATGCGGTGTGGATTTCCGTGCCCCATATGCGACAATTTTGCTTATTAACACCACCAGAAAGCGTGAAATGGGCCTCATCGGTCATCAAAATTTGTTTCCAAAAATATGGTTCAGTGTCGGCGTCGGCGTAGTGAACAGCGTCACTATTTCGAAACGTTGTTTTGGTGTGAAGCGTTCCATGGTCAAAATTGTACTAGATTGATGTTTCCAAAACATGTCTAACAAAAGCAATCGGTTGGTAAATGTCAAAGTTATTCAGTGTTGCCATACCGACACTTTATATGGCGCACCCTGTACTCCCCCTGGTAGCTCGGTCAATATATCATCCACAAATAAAGCGAAAAGCAATGGACTTAAAAAAATCAACCTTGTTTTACTCCGAGATGCGTTTGAAACCATTTCGATAGGGTATTGCCATCCCACACTGCAGTCTTATTATCCGTATACAAACTTCGCAATATATTGATCATTTTAGTTGATACACCCATGGAGATTAATTTGTACAACAGATTTCTTTGATGGATGGTGTCAAAGGCAGCTTTGAAATCTTTTAAAAATTGATACAGTTTTTTCTTTTCTTCCAAGAACGAGTTTGCAACTGATGTCAGAACAAAGATGCTGTCGACGGTAGAATATCCCTTGCGGAAGCCTGCTTGATATTCGCTGAGCAGTTGATTAGTCTCCAGAAAAGCATTAAGCCTTGCTAATATAATCGATGTAAAAATCTTTACATCCGACATCAGTTGGGGTACCCTTTTTCCATATAGGAGAGAAAATATAAATACAACCATACTATTTACATAGATGTCCGATTGCGATCAAATTTGGTGGATTCATGGGAAAGCAAAGCAAACTAAGAAATACAAAATATGGAGGCGTTTGCTTTGAAAACCAAAACTTTTTCTCACAAAAACTAGTTTTTCGACCGATCATTCCTATGGCAGCTATATGCTATAGTCATCCGATTCGGCCGGTTTTGATACTTGTGCAGCGTATTTGTACTACAAGACTTCGTGCAAAGTTTGGTCGCGATAGCTTTTAAACTGACGGAGGAAATCGCATAGAAACAGACGGATGTACAGACGGACATGGCTATATCGACTAGGCGCGTCATGCTGATCAAGAATATATATACTTTATGTGGTCAGAGATGCTTCCTTCTATGCGTTACAAACATCTTGACAATTTCAATATACCATCTGGAAGGGTATAAAAATGTTCTCAACGGTTCGAATGGGCTACTGACAAGTCACCCGTGGTGGTCATTTGACCGAAAAAATTACATGACATGTTTAAAATATTGCCTTAACACGAATTAAGTGGGAGAGTCCGTAAGACAAATCTAAAAAGGTTAAAGAACTGAATAACGAGAAAGCTAAGCTAACTTCGTCTGTACCGAAGTTTTTATACCCTTGCAAGTGCTCGCTTAAATATTTTCAAAAAATACTCTTTTTTCCCATTTTCCGACCGATCGTTCGTATGGGAGCTATATGATATAGTCATCCGATTTGTCCAAAAATTTGTAAAATTATGTGAAAGCACGTGAAACAAACAAATACAGAATTACAGGATGCTACCATTAAAAACAAAAAAGTTTTTCTAACTAAGACTGTTTTTCAGACCTATCTTTTGTATGGCAGTTATACCATATAGTTGTCCGATTTTAATAAAACTTGGTAGAATTATAAAAAACATAGAAAACCTACGATTACAAAGTTTGGAAATGTTTCCATTGAAAAGAAAATAGTTTTTAATACTAGAACTAGTTTTTCGACCGATTGTTCCTATGGGTGCTAGAAAAAGACAGACAGACGGACGGACAAAGCTCAATCGACTCAGCTCGTCACCCTGATCTAGAATATATTTAGTTTATGGGGTCGGAAACGAATATTTCTATGCGTTGAAAACTTCTGGGCAAATTATAATACCCCTTGCAAGGGTATAAAAATAATTCCGTGGGCTGTCTATTTGTGCATCAACCTATGTATTTTATTTACTTTTCATTTCACGGACTCAGATGTTTCCGGTTTAAAAACGGCAAGACTTTTCAATTTGCGAATGTTGGAGCACCAACTTTCACGATTTGGTGATCAAATCGCAAAGTTTTTGCGAAAGCGAAAATGGGAGCATGGCTGATATTCTTGACAACATTAACTGCCCAGATTGTTTCTGGTGTACAATACTACTGTGGGCAAAAAGTGAATTTGTTTGTAGAATGAAAAATCTTTATTTATTCTTCTAAATCAATTTCATCCCCTTTAAAGTAATCCCCTCCCGATAAAATACACTTATGCCAACGTTTTTTCCAATCCTCGAAACATGCCAAATAGTCCCTTTCCGGTATAGCCATCAGCGCTTTCTTCGATTTTGCTTTTATCTCCTCAATCGACTCGAAACGCGTTCCCCGAAGTGGTCTCTTGAGTTTTGGGAATAGCCAGAAGTCACACGGAGCCAAATCAGGCGAATACGGTGGTTGCGGAACGATATGCGTCGAATTTTTGATGACTTTTTTGCAAAAAATTGAGAACTTTCGGTACCAAACGAGATTTGACTTTTCGTTGGCCCAAATGGTCTTTCAAAATGGTTTTCACAGATCCTTCTGATATTCCGATCATATCAGTAAGGTCTCTAACAGTCAACCGACGATTTTCGCGCACTAATTCCTCTACTTCATTGACGTGTTAAATTATACAGGCTATACCGTGAAAAGATTATTTTATGTTAGAGTATCGACATTAGACATACCGTGGCATCATTCGTAATTGAATAGGAATAATATTTAGAGCGTTAAAAGGTTTGTCACAAATTTGAAACAAACTTGATCTGCCTGCAGACAATAGGAGCCTACATTTAAGATTTGGATGCTCTAGGTCTTCTCGTCTCTGAGATACAGGGGTTCATACAAACTGACGGTCAGACGGACAGGGCTATATCGACCCGGCTGTTGATGCTGATCAAGAATATATATAATTTATGGGAATGGAAATGCTTTCTTCTGGCTGTTACATGTATTTGCACGACTTTAGTATACCTTTTTTACTCTAGGAGCAAAAGGTATAAAAAGTAGTGTTTTTGAAAAAATAAATTTCACATAATGTTTGTTTTAGACAAGTCTCGGATTGATATGGCTGAACAGTATTTCACTGCATAATATCACAATTATTTGAAAATTTGTATTTTATTATAGTATTGGTACAGAAATTAAAATATAATTTTCTTTCAGTGCTAACCACCTTGATATAGCTTCTAAGAATACGCACTTTATTGACCTAAGCATAACCTAAATTATTGTGTCCTTCAAAATTTGGTGACTCTTGTAGTTTAAAATATATTAAGTAGGCATCGATTGTGAATGGTCTTTTACTTTCACGCATCGCTCTTTTCGTTCTGCGAAAAATCTCGGTTAATCAAAAAAGACTGCGTTTTCTTCTTCTGATTTCGGACCGGTTTAAAAGTGGTTCCGTGCTCTAACTTAGAAGTTATTTAGGGTTTGAGCTTGAAATTTGGTCTGTACATAGAAAAAATTATCAAGCCATCCGGGATAAAATCAATCCCAAACGAATTGGATTGACTTGATCTCGGATATCTCGGCTCCAGAACGACCTTTGCTTGAAATTTCAATCCGAATGTCGAGATAAAATCATGTTTTTTTGGGATTGACTTTATCTCCCCATTTTTTTTCCCCATGATCTTTACAATCAGATAGTTAAGCTGGATGATTTATGGTGTGGCGCAGGAGCCCTGGAACCATAATGGAACTTCTAATAATTAAGTGCTTGCACAGGTCACCTTCACCAGCTAAGAAGTAAGTAGCCGTTAGCATTCAGCGTTAAACTGTAGGTCCCCTTTTCCCAAGAAATTGAGAGAAGTTCGCGCTGTCGATTTGGGTCGGTGAGCCAAATATTGGCACTTTTTTAAGTTCACACTTACTTCTAGAACTGAAAATACATATTAAATGTTATTAGTATTTGGTGAGCGTTTTTCGTAGGTACAGCTTTTCTTAGGACTTTATGCATATATGTATATATCTATTTATTATACCTGCCAAGGCGCGCCCAAAAACACGCCCGCAGCTGCAGCAATAAAAACTTTACGTATGCAGATATGCATGCGCCTGCACAAGTAAATAGGCACACACATACACTGACTCTCCCAGAATACAAACGGGCACAGAGGCAGACAGACGCACTGACAGACAAAAACCCAAAGACGGACAGGAATGGCCAGCGGGTGAACGAGCTAAGCAACCAGTCACAGCCCCACCAACTCAGGTAGGGAAGGGACAGGCGGGCTTCCAGCTTGGTGAAGGACGGTCGCATGGGGGACACGGCTACAACGCCGTCTACGGCCATATAAAAGTTGATTACGAGTCTGCGCCGCTGGTCGCTTACCAGGCTAAGGCTAGTTGTCTGGCTGCCTGGTCTATTGTCGTGAAGCAGATTAGTTTGCCATCGGGTTCAACTTTATTTGCAACACAAATTTTCATTCTAGTTGTGTGCAGCCAGCAAGCAACCCGAGCCACAGCCTGATACCAGTTACAGCCGAGCCCGAAAATAACAAAGCGCAGCTCATGAAACTGCAACAGTTTCCGCGTGCTGCAACGAACAAAACTGAAGCCAGCCCAAAAATTGAACAACGCCCAAAATCTTGTTTTCTCCAAAGTGAACTCACGAGTTTAAGTTTGCAGCAAACTAATCTCTAGCCAGTGGTTCAACGGAAAAGTTCCCTTTAATGAGATCTCAACAGTGTGTAACTTGGACATTTTAATGTACCTAGTAGTCGCAATTGTTTTGGTACTCTTACTCGTGGAAACACGTTCACGAGAACCTTCGAACGCATCCATTCAAATATATTACTGCATCAATAGTTTTTATCTTCATTTGCTTCCGATAATGGGATAATGCTCGCTCGAAAAATCCAAAGCTCGAAAAGGATAAAATCTTTCGAGTGTTGGGAGCACTGGAAACCACCCAAAACTTTGTGTATCGTACCATGAATTTACTCGAGGATACTGATGGACTAAAAGACCACGCGAAATCCGGCCGTCCGTGCACTTTTGCGAACGCCATAAGCCGTGAAAGATCGAATTCGTTGAAGTCCACTAAGCAAGCAGAAAATCATGACTCGTGAGATGATGGAAGGCCAGCATGTCACGCATTATTAAACGTGACTTGGGACTCAGTGCAAACAAGAGACACACCGGCCACTTGCTCACAACCGCGTTGAAACAAAATCGCAAGAATAAATCGAAAGCACTGCTTTGCCAGTGCGCGAACAATACCCACAGACGAATTCTGCTCACTGATGAGAAAATGTTCACCATAGAGGTATGGTTCAAGAAAAATAACGATAGAGTGTATGCCCTGTCATCAACACAAGCGTTCGAACTCATTCGGAGAGTGAATCCGACGTTTTAGAAAAGGTTGTGAAGCCTCTTAACACGACAATATTTGCAAGCAAGCCGAGGACCTTCTAACAGGCTGCCGCTCCAGCTCTCAAGGCAAAAACATCACACTTTAATCCGTTGGTTAACTTCGACGTTATTAGGGTGTTTATCGGAAACGTTGTCTTAAATTTATAACTATTTTAAAAAGAGCGCGGTTTTAGGTGCGATTTTCACCATGAATCGGCCCTGACCGACTTCGATATACCCGTTACGCAGGGGGACTGATGTTTACTAGCCTCTCCTTGTGTTAATTAACAGAGCATTAACATTAATGGGAACATTTCAACAGTAGCTCAGAAAAGTATGCAACGTTTCTTATAACCTTCATAACGCTACCATCTATTATCCGATCTGTATGAAAATTGTAAAGATTGTATATAATGGGCACTTCAATACCGTGAGCTTGTAGCTTGAGCTCCAGTTTTGTGAAAAAGTTCAAAAAAATGTACGTAGCTTGGAGGCGTTTCCATTAAAAACAAAAAAGTTTTTCGACCGATCGTTCCGATGACATCTATATGCTACATTTATCCGATCTGGCCGGTTCCGACAAATGTGCATCGTATTTGAACTAAAAGACTTCGTGCAAAGTTTGGTGAGGATAACTTTCAAGCTGACGGAGGAGATTGTATAGAAATAGACGGACGGCCAAAGTCAAGCTTCTCTCAATCAGTTGGTCTGTGTACTTCTAATAGCTCAAGAGATTGGGACCTACAGTTAATTGCCGAATCCGAACTGCAGAGTCTGAGAAGCTTTTTCTTGGCTAGTTACTTCATAGGTGGCGCCAATAACTGGAAACGGTAACCGGGTGTATACGTTTTTTTAAAGAAAATATCATGGAGAATATTGCAACATGTTGCATTTCAAGTTTTAATATTTCAACGAATTTTTATTTAGTGGACTTTAAAAAGCAATCGAGTCTCTTTGAATCGAAGAAAGACCAGGTAATCCAGCTTTCACAGCTTGAGTTTGACTTGGCTTTACTTGACCTGTGCAACTCTCTTATAATGCTTTTCGAAACAAATGCCTTATCTTATCTTATCATCATGCCTCTTCCACTTATGATCTTCCAAATTGCAATACGTAAATGATTGAGCTTAGCGTTGTAAAATTGTGCACAAAATAAAACGACTCGTAAGTTAAAGTCGGCCCTGCTCGACTTCGAAATACCCGTTACCCAGGACAATTATTGTTTAGTTACCTCATGCGCCTCAGATAAGTAACTTTTTTTAACTCTGCCATTTATTATAAGATCTTTATGAAAATTTTGTGAGATTGGAGATATTGGCCACATACGATACAAATACAATGCAAAATCTGAATCTCGATATCTTGAAAGCTGTAGGAGATATAATTTGAATTTGAGATAATTTAAAACAAATTTGATCTACGTGGAGACAATACTAGTCTACATTTCGAATTTGGACACGAAGACCGTGTCTCTGAGATCTAGGTGTTTATACAGACAGACGGACATTCCTTCTGCCTGTTACATACATTTGCACGACTTTAGTATGCCCTTTTTACTCTTCGAGTAACAGGGAATATATGATATTCTGCAGTGGAGCTACTATTTAAGAAGCTTAGAAAAATAGTTTTCCTACAATAATAGGCATGTTTTGCTTTCGCGCCTCTGTTTGATTTAGCGCCAATAATCAATCAGCTCAACGGTCACACTGCCAGCTGTTCACGGAATCTAAATCAAATCGGTGCACAAAGAGGGTGACTCCATCAACTGACTTAGACTTGCTTTCAAAAAATCGGATTCAAATCAAAATCGCTTTCAGGAATACCACTAGTATTATTTATCGATGAGACCAAGAAGGGGAATTTTCGAAGTATGAAAAAAACTTGAAATGCATATGGTATACACCACCCTCATGCAAAAATTTGTGGGTCTATCTCTTATAGTCTCCGAGATCAACGCTTTCATACAGACAGACAGATAGGTCCAAATCCCATAATTAGCTGCTAGGCTAAGTGACACAAAACTGAACCTATAGAATGGACACCCTCCCTTCAACAAATTGTATCTTTAAATAAGGGCTGGGGTTGGAACCCATCATGAAGACTACGAGTCGGTTCGAGAGAAGATTCCTAAGCTTGTCGAACCTAAGGTAGTGGTTCGTAGCTTGGTTCATAATCTCCTTGGACGTTAAAGAAAACTTAAAGTAATACTACGAATTTAGATATGAATTTAAGCCCGTATATTGACTAACACAGAAAATATATATGGTCTTATGTTATTCCAAACAGTGGAGTTTCGGATTCGGACTCAGATTCGGTAAGTCATAAGTGTTATAAGTTCGGTTCAGAGGAACCGGCTTGCAGCCTTGCTTTAAAAAGCAAATGTCTCATGAGCGTACGCGACAAGTTTAGATTGGAAAGATGTTCTCTTGTCCCTTGTGCACAGCCTGGTTACGTTACGTTACGTTGATAGTAAACAAAACTGATTACGCACATCACGCATGAACGCTTTGTTTCTGTGGCCAACAACTAACTGAATGCCAAAAAATAAGAAACCAGATTTTCTTATTGAAAAATGGAGCATTGAGGCGTTAGACACAGCTGGTCAGCTTCATTACTCGGTGCTCAGACAAACAAATTGTCTGACTACCTTGCCACCCGGCGAGGCTCGCTTATTTATGTATTAGGCTGTGTGAGTTGAGAGAAATTCGGTCAAATGGCACAAATATTGTGTGTTACAATTGTTGCGCAATAGCAGCGCGAACGCCAGGCCAGCGACGGACAGGGACTGGGACTCGGAGCTGGCTTGCAGCACTAGCTATACATATTCACCACCTATATAGACACATGCACTCATACCTATATCCGAAGCCCGTCTAAGCCAAATGCGGGCAAACACACAGTATTGCAACATACTTGGCTGTAAATTTAGAAGCTGCAGCGTCCAAAAGTGAGGGTGTCGGGTGGCCTGAGCGGGCCTGCCTCGCCTGGCTCGCCTCTATGCGGTTCGTCTGACATAACTGGTCATTGGCTTGTAGCTGCAGCTAAGGACTCCACTACGCCGCTGAGCTGCAGCTGCACAAACTGGAAATTGGCAAATACAGCTAGCACGAAGACCAGACAATCAGTTGGACGGACAAAACCGGATTGGCAATAGCTCACGAGAGCTGTTCACATTAAGTTCGAGTTCGCAATTTAAGCAGCACTAGGCAAAACGGAGAGGGGTCTGGAACGCAGCTTAAGGCGGACAGAGCTGGCTAGTTTGCAATTACGGAATGCACGTGAATGCTCTGAACTCCAATCGCCAATGCGCAAGCCTGGCACCAGGATTCGATTAATGATTTGACTCCGCTACCGTTTCCAGTCACTCGCTAGGGACTTAATAAAGATCGAGAACAAATTTTTGAGCGTTCGCATTGAAATTGTTGCAAAACGCTATTCCACAAACTCCAGGACCAAAACAAATTTAAATCGATTCAATTCTGCGATCGATCTCGTTATGTTTTTGATTGCAACTTTGCAACACCAATATTAACTATCAGCAACAGCTTTTCTGGCCTTGTGGTAATTAGACAAAACAATTTACTAAGTAGATTACACAAGAATTGAGTAGCTGGCAGTGCTTTTGATTTGCCCCGCGTGTTCTTGAAATTCTTAATGGCCTAGTAATCAAACATCGCGATGTCGCAAAAACAGCGCCAGTTGTGTTACATTTGTCGGCTTTACAGCTGCCTGTGTCGCTTTAAGAAGTCAGTGGAGTAAAAACAAGATCAGCAACAACTGCAATCTGTAGTTGTAAAAAACAGAAATGTTGCGGGGAACGCGTCTAAAGTACCGCTGGTAATTGTCGCACATGATTAAACGTTATGAACCTATTTCGCGCCTGGGCTGACATAGACGTGACCGCTTGAACGGCCGCGGCAGTGATGCGGCAACAAGCACTGCGACGATCAATATAAGTATTTTGCTCTTATTATTTCAGTTAGAAGGCGGAGTTTGTCAGTGGGTACTCCTCCCCATGATTAGGATCACATACCATTATGTGGATTGGCTATTTCCACCATTCACAAATTTCAATGTCAAAGCAAAGTATTCTCAATTCAAGTGGACTACTTTGCCACGTGATCGAACTGAAGATGTCAGCAGTTTCTTTGTAAGTGGTATATATAGTTAAGAGTAGCTCGACTTCGGGCCCATTATATAGTATAGTATAGTCATTGGTTTGTAACAGGGA
>JAWNNO010002779.1:0-13446 GCA_035044985.1 Lordiphosa fenestrarum
CTTTGTCTGAAAACGAAACTTTCCGTCAGGTTTCTTCTTTCTTAATTGCCTTAAAACTTTTCAATAGGAGTAGAAACAAAAAAGTTATGAGAGTCTAAGTGGAGGAAACTTTTGAAAAAATCGAAAAAACAGTTTATCGATAATATCTCGATAACGATTCGACAGATTTTTTTTTCATGCTCAGCGGGCCAAAATACTTTAGAAAAAGTTGGTTTGGTGAATTGGGAAAAAATGCTGTCGAGCAGTGTTAGTACTCGATACTCAGCTATCAATACTCAGAGTTCTATTCCCAGTACTCGAAACTCACTGCTCGATAATCACTACTCAATACTCGGTTCTCTATAATCACTGCTCTTGACTCAATACTCTTTACTTAGGTACTTGATACTCACTACTTTATAATCGCTACTCAGAACTCGATACCTAGTACTCGAAAAGCTATACCCTCAGGAAACTGTTCGTAGTTTAACAAGTTTCGCTGAATCAATAAATTAGTTTATATGTATATTGAAAATGCAATTGTACATTAAATCATTGATAAATCAAATTGTGCAAGGGTATATAATCTTCAGCGTTTCGTATTTCCAACCCCCCCCCCCCCCCCCCCCCCCCCTCTCTCTCATTATTTGCTAAGCCATTTGTCTGTCTGATTGACTTGATCTCGATATCAAAGAGTCTCATTGAATTTCAGGCATTTTGGGGCGGCGCTGTTTTTGGCCAAAAGGGGGGGAAACACAACCAAAAATAAAAAAAAACTCCATAAAAACCTTCAAGACGTAATAACTTGCATTTTGAGTAGGGCAGTTAACGCGTTTATCTTTGTTGCTGTTGCTGTTGTTGTTGCTGCTGCTGCTGTTGTCTTAGGTCGATCCGCTGGCCTAACTAACTGGGCGCTAATCATAAATCTGCAACGCAACTTCAAACTCCTAATCAACGGTTACAGACCGAAAACCCAAAAAGTTAATGCCTGTCAGGCAGTTAAGTGTTTTGAACTTTTAGACCAGGAATGTTGTGAAAATGGAAACTTAAATAAATAAATCGAAAAAAAAAACACAGAGAAACAATGGACCATAGACGCCATTCAAGAGGTCAATGTGCTACCGTCCAAATGATTGGCTTGACCATTCAAACACAGAAAACACAAGTTGCATTTCACAGTCTTGGCGATTGTCTTGATGATAATTCGTATAATTTTGCATAAAACTTCAATAGCATGACAAATGTAAGACAATTAAACATTATGATATGGTCCCAATGTTTGGCAACAACCAATCAAGCTTAATGGATTAAAAGTGGAGGATCTTCGGCCAAACTATTTAAGGAAGTAGTTTTAATTGAATACAACAAAAACTTAAACTGCGGGCTCTAAAAATATATAGACACAACAATCGAATACGTTAATTACTTAAATGATGTTGCACATAATATTGTTTATTTTTCATTCGTATTTTGACAATTAATGACGCTGATTTCACTAAGACCAACAGCATATATTCGTTTCCGGTGGGTAGCATCATCATCATCAAAAAACAACAACAATCATTTAATGAAATGGTAGAAAAAACAAAACAAAAGACTTAAGACACAAACTTGCCACAAGCAACCGAGAGACTCTGTTTTTAGAACGCACCGAAATTGACAGCGGCGCACCACATTCGCGGTTCGTTAACCCCCTGCCAATTGTTTACAACACAGCTCAAGGATAAGAAAAGAAAGATACGGAGTGAATTAAAACGTTCCAGGCATGCAGAAGCCTGAATACTGTTAGAGGGTAGCACATGCGGCAAGAGTTGGTTAGGTTAGTTACTTAGTTAATGGCCAACTAAGAAGACTTCCTTAGCAATCAGAGGCTGGATGGTGGTCATTAAAGGTGTTTCCATACACACTCTATCCTCTTATAACAATCTTCGGTATGTCTACTTTACTAAATTTGTTGCCAACGATAGTCTTGGTATATCAACTTTCAGGGGAGACTTAAAAAGAACTCAAATAATTACCTAATAAACCATCTTAGCATCAAATGTTATTCCACAAATGGCGTTCTAAAACGTAGCCCAAATTTTTCACTACTTAAAACTAATTTAAACCTTATTAAAGACACCTCCAATAAGAAAGCTTTGCCTCTACGGAGACTTCTAATTAATCCAACAAATTTCTAACGCAATAGCCTTTCCATTAGGCTGCAAGAAAAGACTTATAGATAAGGCTTGTTAAGGCTACATTCTTTACTATGATTTGGTAGCTGTCTTGCGCGAGCGCTTAATGGTCGTGTGCGCTAAGATGCACACCTTCGCGTGCTCAGTCTTCGAGGTTCCATGTTTAAGATTAGGACAAAGTAAGGTCAAACAAGTAGGAAAGTCCAGCAAGCCCGATACTGTAATTACATTTAGCATTACCATAACCATAACCATTTTACAGATAATTAAAAACAATTACTAAGATTTTGGAATTACAATTAATCAGTAATTATTATAAAATGTAATTACTTTAACAATTACTTGAATAGTTGTACCGGTAAGAAAGTCGATCAAGCTCGATACTGTTATATACTATCTGTAACAGAGCTGTAAACCACAATTACAATTACCATTACCATTACCATTTGACAAATAATTTAAAAAAATTCCTGATTATGAATATATAGTAATTGCATAAATAAATTACTATAAAATGCAATTACTCTTACAATTACTTGAATAATTGTACCTGTAAAGGTGAATTACTGAGTAATTGGAACTGAAATGTTGAGCTATACACATATTTCTAGGTGAAAACGATAATTTTTAATTGGATTAATTACTAAACTATATGTAAGTAAGTCACTTTCCCATTTAAATGTTTTGAAAAAGGGGCAATTGTTAGAAAGAATCACTCTTTTAGTTTGATATTCATAACCCTGATCATTAATCAATGAAATTTGGTGTTGATTGGTAAACAATCATGATTTTCAGCTACAATTCCAGGAATAATTAAACTAAGCAAGCACAATTACTAAATAATCCCTCTTTACAGGCACAATTACTCTGGTATTTGTAGATGTAATTACATTTTGAAATTTTATTTGCATAATACTTGCTTACAGCATTTTGTATCTCGGTCTTTTAGCTGTAATTTCATATATAAAATAAAAAATGTAATTTTTCTACACGTTTCACGGGGATTGTGCACCCATTACGTTGATGTAGCTCTTCTACATGCTACGTTTAGGGCTCAGCCAGAACTAAAATATAAATAAATAAAAATACAAATTCAACTGTTTGCACTACACCCACTATTTAAACAAGGAAGTCGGTGTAGGAGCAGGAGAGGAGAAACAGGCACGGGAGGGGGAAGTCTTCTGTCTGAAAAATCTACAACTTAAATTTAGTTTTTTACCTTTTGTGAGGTTCGAGCTCATAACTCACTCAACTTGTCTCTGCAATTGATACAAAAATGTCGGCATCTCAGCCCATACGACTACCAAGCACTCGCGTGGCATTGCCGCATATCCAAGAAATAAAGGGAATCGACAAGCAAAGATGAGCGAATGGATCAACTAGACGTTTTGTGTAGATTTTCCAAACGTAGCAATCAGCATTTGAAATCCTAAACTTTTGATTAGGAAACCAACAGGTAGCGTGTGAATAACAGTTATGTAAATGAAACACTTTGGCATTTTGTGCTGATTTTGTGTTACAATTTTCGTTTGAAATTTTCACACGCTTGTGTAAGGTTTTAGTATCTAAATGATGATTTAGAAAAACCAAATTATCGTATAGTATTCAGACTTGTGTATTGAAAAATGTAGAAATTTTCCTTTCAATTCACATTTTAATCTCATTTCGTGTATACTTTGCCTTTGCCCACGCAGCCTATTACTTTTATTTCTACACTTAGCATGTTGTTTTTCTACATGCCACGTTTAGCTTTTAGTTTTCTACATTTTTCGTGTAAAGTTTTATGGAATGAAACCGAACTTTTAGGAACCAGTTTCGCGCGAGTCATTTAGGTTTCTTCCAAACCGAATTCTTCAAACCATTGACCTTCATTCACAGAACCATAACCTAAACAAGTCTCATTGCTAAGAGTTCTGTAATTTCGTTTTTAGGAACAAAGACCTCGTAGAATTAAGTCGGTTTTAACATTTAGTAAGAAAGTTCTATAAGAAAACTGTTATATATTTTCAGCAGGGATGCAACCGTTTATTCCAGCTGTTGAGCCGAACCGGCTTTCTTTAAGAATTGCTAAACCAAACCGAAAACCACAAATATAAAACGGTTCAGTTCGGTTCAGTTCTCTGACGAGTTGTCAGAGTTGTTAATTTGGGAATAATTTTTCTACATTTCGTTCGACTCTCTACATTCTTACCGATGCCGGAACTTTAAAGGATGACTTGACGAAAAATTAAGAACAAGTTATCCTACAAGTCTTGTGTAATTGCCCTCCGAAGTCTTAATATACATATACATCAATCTACGTTCTTTCCTCTAGAAAACAATATTTGGAATTTTCTGTAATACTTCTTTACCTTAATTCAATCCTAACCAGTATAGTTTTTATACTTTCCTATTCTAATCTTTTCTAGCCGACATTCTCTGTTTTCATAGATCATTCTTTAAGGATCTTATAGACGAATATACGGCCCTGTTCCCAATTCCGAGTCGGTTTTCGTGTAAACGTTAGTTTTTGTACTTAAAATGCCACAGTTTTCTATGAAAAGTAAGGAATATGTCTGTGCCTACTTGGCCTTGAGCTGTCGGTTTCAACTGCTGAAGCAATTCCGATTCTTCTCAAACCTGATCAAGTACCCTTTGAAATGCTTGTCGCCTTCCTTGTAACGTTTATATGTTTAAGCTCAACAATGCAACGTGTACACGAAAACCGATTCGGAATTCGGAATTTGGGACATTCTTCTAAGGGTTTTAAAGATATCCAAACGAATTATAGGAATTCAATTTGAAAGTGAGCAAAAGTCACATGACCAGGCCCTTAGAGAGGAATTACGGGCCCGGGGGGAAAAAAATTCGCGCGCCCCCATTTAATAAGAAATATTTTTCAACATAACTAAAATCATGTTGAGTTTTGTTAATGTTTAGATACGTATATAATGTATATATACAGATGAGCAATAGGTATTCTGTTTCAATACAAAGGCATGGAAAAAGGATTAATTTTCAAGTTTTCGTCTATATCGCGGTTAGTTGTTCTCCAATGAAATTCGCTTTTCGCGCTTTCGCAAAGGCAAAGGATTCGATTATTACGCTGAAATCCAACTGCCTTGCTAACTCGGACTCCAAACTTAACATCGCCAGACCAATTAGACGCTTTTGTTTAGAACAAGATCTGTGGAAGTTTTTGACTCGCGATAAAACACTGAAAGAGCGTTCTCCACTAGCGACACTGACAGGGAGAGTACAAAAGATTCTTCAAGAAACGCAGACATTTGGAAAAAGATTCTGAAGGTTTCTTGAGTACAGTGCGTTGAGCAATCCAAATGGAGAAAGGTTCTTTTCAAAACAAGAAAGAAAGTCGGTCAAGCCCGACTATAACATACTCTGTACCAAGAAATTTTGTCTTTTGATCATAACTCGAAAACCGTTCATCCGATCTTCTTCATTCCTTTGGCGGATCGATAAGTTATTCTAATAACTAAATATGTCCAGAAGGAACAAGCCATCTATCTTCAAAACTGTGGGAGATATGACGTTTTTTCTAAATTGCGGGGGCGGGAGGGGGCGTGGCCAAAATTGAAAATAAACTTGATCTGCCTGCAGACATAAGAAACATATGTCCCATACATGTCAAACCTCTATCTCTTACCATCTCTGAGATCTGTGCGTTCAGACGGACAGACAGACGGACAGACGGACGGACGGACAGACGGACATGGCTATATCGACTCGGCTGTTGATGCTGATCAAGAATATATATACTTTATGGGGTCGGAGATGCTTCCTTCTGGATGTTACATACTTTTGCACAAACTTATAATACTCTATGTACCTACGGTACAGAGTATAATTATCTACATATATATGTTTGAGGAGGACGATTTCATCTTTCAACTCTTCGGAAAAATCAGCTTCGTACTTCTTCGTAATTTCTCCGGCAGACGTCTGGAGAGTATCTTCATCCAACGTGGTGAATTTTCCATAAAAAGAAAACACTTGATTAAAATATTTTGCTGCTTTGAATCTTTTCGTCATTCCTGCAATTACCGAATCGATGATGCAGAGGAAAGTGCTGGTCTTAAATTTTTATACTCTGTACCGAAGGTACATAGAGTATTATAAGTTTGTGCAAAAGTAACTTTTCGATCCGCCAAAGGAATGAAGAAGATCGGCTGAACGGTTTTCGAGTTATGATCAAAAGACAAAATTTCTTGGTACAGAGTATGTTATAGTCGGGCTTGACCGACTTTCTTTCTTGTTCTTCTTCAGAAATGATGTCGATTTCTGGACTTGCGTCTTCATCATCCAAAAATACTTTTGCACGTTTTCTGTTGCGAATGGTTGGCAAAGTTTCAGGAATGTTGCATCCTCTTGCGACAAGTTTACATTCACTCAGAATGAGACCCCATCGATTTCGTATAAACTGCAAATCTGAAAGGAGAGCATTCAGATTGTCAATTTTAACGTCTATTGTAGTTTCTCTTGTTCTCTTTTTTTTTTGGTTTCTCTTTAAGTTTTCGCCAAAAATCCGGGCCCCCCTCAGAAGTCCGGGCCCGGGGGGAAACACCCCGGTCCCCCCCCCACCGAACCGGCGGTTCAAAAACTGTCTGAACCGCACCAGTACTTGTACAGGGTTGCCCATATTCGACGGACCCATGTTTTTTTTAAAAAAATCAAAGAAAAAAATAAAAATTTGGCGGTTGGCAATCTTAATCATTTAATTTGTTCCAAGTAGATTTGTTTACATCAGTTTTTGAATATGATATCTCTCAAATGGCCGCCTCTGGCGTTGATGGCGTATTGTGCCCTTTTTGCAGCATTTTCCATCGTTTTCGCCAGAGGCAGCATTTCGGCCGGAATAGCGGCTATTTCTTCACGAATGTTGTCCTTGAGCTCTTCTACGGTCCTTGGCTTGTTAACGTAAACCTTTGACTTCAAATATCCCCACAAGAAGAAGTCAGGCGGCGTCAAATCGGGCGAACGCGGTGGCCAGTCCAAATCACCACTTTTCGACATCAAACGGCCCGGAAACAATTTCTTCAGAAAATCGATTGTTATGCGACTTGTGTGCGGTGGAGCGCCGTCTTGTTGAAACCAGAACTGCCTCATACGCTTTCGACGAATAATTGGCATCACAAAATTGGTCATCATGTCGCGATAACGCTCCTGGTTGATGGTAACAGCATGGCCATTTTCATTTTGGAAGAAAAACGGCCCAATGACCGTTTTCGCACTAACGCCGCACCAAACTGTGACTTTTTCGTCATGAAGAGGCACTTCTTGAATCTCCTGAGGATTTTCAGTGGCGTAAATACGGCAATTTTGCTTATTTACGGTCCCATTCAATGTGAAATGGGCTTCATCGGACATGATAATTTTGTTCCAAAATTGACTTGTTCTGTTGAATGTAAATTTCAACTATTTCAGAGCGCTCGCGTGGCGTGTATTGTTCCATGGTAAAAATCTGCTTGGACTGACGCTTCAAACGCGGTATGTCATTAAGCGATCTGACATCTCTGTCAAAAGTTATGGCGTTGCCAGATGGGTCCGTCGAATATGGACAACCTTGTATTTGACTGTAGCCTTAAGTTTTTAATAATTTCCATTTTATTGTAATTTCATCAGCCAAATCTTGCTCTGTATATTGTACATCAAGGTTCATGTCCCTCCAGATATCATTTGCTAACTTTTTTAATATTCTTCTTCCCGACTGCTTTCAAAGGTCCGATGACACGAAATGCGCATGGCCAGTGCCTTCATACTTGATACTTGATGTGAGATTTATGCACTGGCCTCGCCGTACATTTTGCGGTTGGCGTCTGATTAAATCCGATTGTTATACCTTATATATTTGTGTGAGAAATTATCGAAATATTTGTAAATATGCATGGGAAACGGTTGACATTTCTCTTTCCCTAAAATATTTCGGGCAGCGCGTGTCGTCACGTAATTGTTGATGAATATTCAATGGCCATTCAATTGACATTTCCAAACCAAATAAAAACACACACAAAATATGTATAAATAATAATAACCAAGTTTTTGAACTTACCATTTTTTTTGTTTTGTTTGTTGTAATTTGAAGCTGGCGTCTCAAAATTAATAACTTCTAAGACGATTTAACTGCAAGAAAGAGATTTTTTGTTATGTTTAATAATCGCCGCTCCGAGGGTCGTTATGAGAATTATTATCAAACACACGGAAAGTTGTTTGGCGGCACTGGTCAGCCTCGCCCTCGGTAATTGTAGACGACTCTCGCATATTGAATGACAATATTAAATCAGATTGTAAGCATATGTTATGCAACAACTAGTGGACCCTAGTGAACGGTGATGACGAGTTCATTAAGCCAGATTCGTTCCCTTTGGGCTGCCACGTCCATTTCGGGGGGGTCTGACCCAGTCACTTGCCACGATTTGTCGCGCATGCCTAAACAATTTAAATGACCAGTTTTTAAATTTAAAGTACGCAGTCATTTTCAGTTGCATTTGTGGTTTCCAATTTTTGGTTTTTTGGTCTCTCAGTGTCGCAAATTGTGGCCACATGCCACGCATTTTAATTGGCTGAAGAAGGCGTGTTTGTCCTTGCCATGGCCAAAACACACTGCTGGAAACGTGACTATGTAGAGAGCAGCCCGATTTGATTGCAGGAGTCGGCTGAGGTGTCAAAAATTATCAAGCACAAACCATCTGACCTTAAATGGAGCTGGGAGCTGATGTCTGTACAATCACAGGAGCCCCGAGTTATGTACATAAATTAGTGAATTGTCGTTAAACCAGTTGGAAGCGACTGAGGGATGCATGTTAAGCGTTTGATCTATAGGTTGGCTTTGATTTGTGTAACTGGCACTGAAGGTGGAAATGGAAATCTAAACTAGAACTAAAAGGCAATTAAATTTGAATATAGAAAAACGACTCTGCAAATTATTTGTGTTTATTTTTTATTTTCTGAATTACTTAAATGATGCAAAACTATTTTTAAATACTTGATATTCTTGTTACAAAAAACATTAGAGGGGTCGATTGGTCATTTTAACCAGCTTTTGAAGAGTTCAGTGTTCAAAGTTCCAAGTCAATCGTGAGATGAGAACTGCGGATGTAACTGGCACAGGTGTTGGTGAGACGATCTAGTGAACTAGCCATGGTCGCTGCTCTACTCTTGACAGAGCTCTCTACAGACTCTTTACACTAGTTCCTATAAATATGTTGCAATTTCTCAACTTCTTAATATAGCTGCTATTATGTCAGATAAACTTAGATTTTGCTCTGTTATATGTGGGCTTATGTGACAGATGGCTCTATATAGACGCATGAAGTCGGCCCTATATCCTATAAAACAACATGGCTGGGAAAACTTAAAAGCTTCGCATCGCTTGTTGAGAGTTCATCAGAAAGACTCCTAAAGACCGACCTATGCCAGAGCAAATTCAGCGAGAAATATCTCATTCGAATTCATCTTTGATTGTCAAGAGACAACATAATGAGCAACCTTAAAGGAAAAGGCAAGTAAGATATAATAATCAGGTAACATATTATCACTGTGCTTATCTGGATCAAGCAACAAAAGCAATACAGAACAGACCAGTACATGGGCATTTGTTGGCTTCTCTAAAACAACTCCAAGTGTAAAGTTATTCTTGGTAGAAAAGCTCCAGCAGCCATTTCCACTACTAAATGACGCTGTTTTATATATCCTACTGTCCCTGTCTACTATGTAAGTAACTACCAACTATCTGCGAGCAAGTATTTAGAGTTTTGACACAATAATAAGTAGAATGAAAAGAAGCTGCATAACAAATTCACTGCAAACAAGTAAAAAAGTCGATCAGGCCCGACTTGTTATATACTTAGTACCAGCGAAAGTGTATGCTCAATATGAATAGATGCAGTTGCAGCTGAAAGCAGCTCCCCTACATTCCATTGCTCATAACTGGACTCTCGTTCATCCCATCTTCACCAAAAAACTTTGATTGCTGAATATGTCCAGAAGGTACGAGCCATCCATCTATTATACTGTGATAAATATGACGTTTTAGACAACTTTCGGTGGCAGGAAGGGGCTTGACAAGCTTGAGAGTAAACTTGTTCTACCTACAACTAAAAGAAGTCTAGGTCCCATACATGTCGAACCTCTTTCTCTTACCAACTCCAAAATCAATGACATGGCTTTATCGACTCCACGGTTGATGCTAATCAAGAATATATATCCTATAAGGGTTCGGAGATGCTTTTTTGTGGCTGTTACATGCTTTCGCATAAACTTAATATACCCTGTGAAGCTGGAAAAGAAACTTTAAGGACTGGAAAAGACAGGAAAAGTAACGTACAATGCCTTCCAACAGTGATATTTAAAAGAGAGGTAAGAAGTGCCCTATATATGCCCCACTCAGTATGGCATCTACAAGTTGTCAGCAAGTCGGACATTTATATCTAATCTATATATCCCGTCCTATCCTATCCTATCCACAGCAATGGTAGGACCAGAACCCCATTGTGGCATAAGCCAACATATCATTAAGGAACTCCTTAGATAAGAAGAGAATACGCTTAGAACAGCCTACGCGCAAAAGCATTAATTGTGAACCACAGCCCTAAAAAGTCAGGAAATTAATCCAACAAGGAAAGAATACCTGACAGGATTCTGTATGGATTGGGTATAACAAACATCCAACTATGCAGATTCTGTGAATAGATGTAGTAGTACTCCGAACATCTATAAGCACACTGCGATGCTTTGGCGACAAACGGATTTGGGGAACACAGCTTACACCCCAACAAGATAAGTTGCCTAGAACCCACGAAAATCAAAGGCATTCGTGCAGGAAACTGGACTGCTAGGAGAGTTGTAACTCAGTAGAGACACAATAGACCAAGTCTGGTCGCCGGGCGATATATTTCCAACAACTAATAATAGTTCTAGCCAATTCTATCACAATTTACCGATCTCCAGATCGAAAGCCCTTTAAAGGGTGAAGAGGACGTGGGTATCCTTTACAGTTTTCCACTTAATAAAGTGTTTTATTTGAATGTATAAAGTATATATATATAAAGTATAATATATATATAATATATAAAGTCCTTTAAGTCCAATCGTTTATACGAAAATCTCTGGAGATTATTGGGACACCTTCCTGATAAAACAATATTTGTAAAAGAAACCTACAAGTTGTTCTTTTTTAGGATGCCATTTTGAAAGTATTTATCCCAATAATATGTCCGACCCCATAAACTATATATATTCTTGATCAGCTGAGACGAGCTGAGTCGATTGAGCTTTGTCCATCCGTCTGTCTGCCTGTTTCTACGCAAACTAGTCTCTCAGTTTTAAAGCTATCGAGCTGAAATTTTGCACAGAGTCTTCTTTTTTGCTGCACACTACTAATATGTTGAAGCTGACCGGTTCGGATGACTATATCTCATAGCTCCCATAGGAACAATGGGTCGGAAAACTAGTTTTAGTATGAAAAACTTTTTTCTTTTCAATGGAAACGTTTTCAAACCTTGTATTCATAGGTTTTCTATGCTTTTTTATAATTCTACCAAGTTTTATCAAAATCGAACAACTATATGGTATAGCTGCCATATAAAAGATAGGTCTGAAAAACAGTCTTAGTTAGAAAAACTTTTTTGTTTTTAGTAGAAGCATCCTGCAATTTTGTATTTGTTTGTTTCACATGCTTTCGCATAATTTTACAAATTTTTGGCCAAATCGGATGACTATATCATATAGCTTCCATACGAACGATCGGTCGGAAAATGGGAAAAAGAGTTTTATTTTTAAAATATTTAGGCGAGCACTTGCAGGGGTATAAAAACTTTGGCACAGACGAAGTTAGCTTAGTTTTCTCGTTCTATAAGAACTCGAAAATGTTTTTGAAATTTGGTAAAGAATTTATTGTGAAAGCAACTGGTTTCAACTTGAGTTCTTATACGGCCTAATCATTTGTGTTAAGCCATTCTTAAAAGCATTTATAGGCTAGAAGTAACAGTTTATATACCAAAATAGTTCTTTATAAATATTTGCTATTCTTTTCAAGTATTCTATTCCTATGAAACTTTATCAGCATCTTGTGTCTAATTCAATTATATAAGTCAGCATCCTCCAACAACAAAAATATATATATAAAAAGGTACACACAAATTTATGCACATAAGCAAAAATTCAGTGGCCTACACCCAACTCCGCTAAGTACCCACAATTAACCCAGCAAGTAAATGTTTCCGGCACATTAAAAGCCAAAACTACTTACAGACCACACACCAAAAAAACAAAAACAAAACTATATGGCAAATGCATGGAAGGTGTTTAAGACCGAAAATATTTTAATATGGTTTGCATTTAAAAAGGTCGGTAACCAAACCAAACCATTTTCCCTTCCCTTTTTTGGGCGGCTTATCTCTTATTTTGACAAATTTCCACCAAAAAAATAAAGTGTTTGCGGTGCGTGCGAAAAACGAAAACGCCTCCTGCAATTGATTTATTTATTTGCATAAATTTAACACGCCTGCGACAGCTAGCTGATATTTTGTTCGTAGTTGGGTTGAGCCTCAGCCTGCTGCTGCTGCTGCGGCTGCTGCCTCTGGGCAATAAATTGTCTGCATTGTTGCATGCAAGTTTGTGACTGAAGTCTTTTGACTTGTCTCCTTTTCGTGTTTTTTTTTTGGTTTGGTTGTTGTTTGAGCACACTTCACAAGAACTTCACCGAATCGTGTTGACACAGTTTTTTACATATTTAACATCATCAAAATTGACACTGGAGACGGAGACGGAGGGGGGGACACATACTTTTGTTTTGTTTACTTGGCTGCGAACGATTTCCTGACCGGGGTTAGCGCAAAAGCGTGACAAAACACATTGGAGACACGGGCCACACTGAATCCAGCGAATGTGGTAGCATCAGCAGCAAGTCTCCGTCACCGGGCGGCTCTGCTGGCCATCAGCTGGTCTGAAACACGAACACGACGAAACGAACAGCCGAACGTTCAACACCTGGGCGGCGGTGTTCGTGTCATATTTTCATTGTGTGTTGCACAAGCCAGTTTTTCTCACATGTGTCTGGTAACATGTTGCTAAGGCCTGCCATGTTGCTAAGGCTAATTTAATTATTGTATATTCAATTTTATTGAACATAACACAAATACAAGTAATTGTGATGAGTCAGGCTTAAAATAAAAATAACTAATTTATATTTAATTGTATTTATAACGAATTTCGACACTGACTTGGCGTTTTTATGGCGCCTGTAAAGGACTCGTTAGCAGTGGCAACTTCCCATACCTTTTTTTTGCTGAACATC